>MU226080.1:1570493-1580604 GCA_018584345.1 Thuja plicata
AATAATACAACCAAGGGATAATAAAAGATACATAAAATGAATTATCCTCACAAGAGGAAAAAATAGGTGTAGGGATTCCATAGGAATATCCTACTTACATAATGCAAGTAAAGATTAATTTCTAACAGTTTTACTTCTGGCGACCTAGCGACTATGTGATCTCCTTCTCTCTTAATATTATTTCTAACTCTAGTTTTTTACTGAGACTTAGCGATTACTATTGGATCAAACTTTAGATCAATGATTGTCTCCATGTCGCTTAATCTTTTAACTTAACCCTTCTTCTTACGAAGACAATGTGACTAAGCCTTCACTTAACTGTCCTTCTACCTCAGGTTACATCTGGAGACTTGGTGACTGATGAAACTCCATGTCACTGAACCAAATCCCTAACTCATGATTTATCCGAAGACCTCACGAAAAATGCCTTCAGTCTCTTTATCGCTTGATTATTTTATCTTCATAATTTCCATCTGGAGACTACGCGACTATCGTTGATCTCCTTTTTCTCTGCATCTGACGGTTGTCGCTAAGTCTCTTGATCTTCATTGCAAACCCTAATTTTTCATGAGGCTTCACAACTAATGGACATGTGTCTTGCTTTTCCTCTTTGTCTCCTGATCACCAGATCTTATTTGAATTTTCAACTTTATACCATGACCACATGACTACCGTTGGTTTAGCTTTCATCATGTGGTTGTCGCTGAATCTCTTGATTTTTTACTTAACTCATCTTTCTTCTCGCGACTGCGTGACAACACTGTTATTCAAATTGACATCTAACCCAAGTTTATTCAGAGACTTGGCGACTGTTGAAACTCCATGTAGCTTGATGATTTCCAAACTACAGGGTTAATTTAGAGACTTCCTGACTGCTGTTAGATTTAAAATTTGATCAATGGTTGTTGCTGAATCCCTGATCTTTAACTTAGCTTAGATTTTATTTCGAGACTTGGCGACAATAGTGAAACCAATAAATAATACTAAAGAAAATCAATAAATAATAATTAGTTCAAAAATAGAAACTAAACTTAGTTTAAGGAGCTGGAATTCATAAATATACTAAATTAAATTCTTTGATACTAAATAAAATCAACAAAAAAATTTAGTTAAAAAAATAGAGATATCATTCTACCAAGTGTTAGGATTCAACTAATCAATTTTGACCCTCTTGTAACACTTTTGAATCTCCAAACTTTATATCTTATTCTATGTTTCATTTCTATAGATCTAAATCTTAGTGCAAATTTTAACTAAACAAAAAGATTTTCATTAAGATGTGTACATGCCTTGTTTGTAGAATAGTTAGATTACTATAACCATATTTAGACCCAAAAATAGATGGTTGTATCATGGACTATAAAAGCTCCTTTCCTTTCCTTTCCTTATACTAAAGTTGTGTTCTATGATCTTCTCAACATGATTTCTATGACTTGACAAAGAGTTTATTGTTAGTATTTAGGAACACCTTTTGAGAGTTTCTTTGGTCAAATCCTTATGGTTAAATTTAAATATTTTGCAGCAAGGATAGATGACAAGATAATGCAAGGAGATGGTGCAGTGATGGTGTACTAACTATGTTATGGATGTATCTCGTGTGCTCATGCTGAAATACTCTCCTTGATTTTCATTTGATTGTTAAGGTACTAGAGTGAGACTAAGGTTTGTTCTTATATATATAGCCACCTTTTAGACAAGTCAATTTGATTTTATACTTCAGTTGGCTCATAATGACTAGTTGGAGGAAGACATTAAAGGCCCAAATATAAATTTGAGTTTTGAAAGTTCAAGGGTTACTTTTGCAGCCAAATATTTGACCTAGATTATTTTTTTGATTGTGAAAATGATCTAGGATAATCAATGAGTCAAGATTATTGCCTACAATATATGTAGAAAATATACAAATCTCACCATTACACTAAGAATCATATCATGTAAAGATCATGTTGTTTGTCTATTTCCACACTATGGTATACTTCTTCTACACTAATAATTATATTAAGGATACCCAATCAAAATGATTCTAAAATAAAAAGAAAAAAATAGATAATCTACAAATTTCACCATTAAATTTATTTATAATTTTAAAAAGTAGCAATATTTTTTTCACAATAGTAAATATATAAATTTGAAATTTAGCTTTTCTTCTGAGGAGATCATTCTAACATTTCTTATTATTTATATATTTTATAGCATAGTAAACATAACAAGAAGCGACAAAGCTGAAGAGTCTGATAGGAATAAATAATATGAGTTCAATCAATGCCCTTCCAAATGAGTCTGCAGGCATAGGTCCACGAGAGAATGTCAATAAAGCAAGGCTAATGAATCCACTTGTTACAAGAAAGGTTCCAATCTTTGTTGCTTCTAATGTATATTTTGCAACATTCTTAGGTTTCTCTGCTTTACTTCGATTATAGAGAGTTGTGGTCTTAATAATCTCCAAGATATCTCTGTCATCTTCCAAGCCACCTATATAAATTGGGAATATAGGAACAAAATTAGATCATGGTAGCTTGAATGATGCATTAACAAACATGAAAAAAATATGATTGAACACTACTTTTTAGATTATATATCTATTTGATTGCTAGCATATTCAAGGTACTTTTGTAAAACCTCAAAGAAATATATGTACTTTTTAGATTATATATCTATTTGATTGCTAGCATGTTCAAGGTACTTTTGTAAAACCTCAAAGAAATATATATGTACATAAATGATTACAAAAAAAAATTTCAAGTGGAAACTTTTTAGATTTTACTATGTTATTTCATTTAGATAAGGATTTAGATTAAGAGGATCTTATCTTGCAATCTAAAACACATATTAGTTTGGATGATGAAATGATGTGATAAAAAAATTTAAAAAAATTGATTAAAAACTATTGAAAATTTAATTTTAAAATTTTTTAAACTAGTTATTAATGGATCATATAATTCAGAATTATAATTAAATAATAAATAAAAGCATATAGTGTTTTCCAAATGTTGATGTTAAAGGTGAAAATTTAAAACAAATATTGCATTTATACTAATATAGACTTAATCTAATCTTCAATTATTTAAACAAAAATCTTAGAAATCAAACATAATCTAGAATACCAAATAGGGGTCATAACAAAAACTTGTATATTTATATTTGAAAGAAAAACCACAAGGTAATAAGATGAAATTAGGGTTACTTATAGTAATCAAGCATGGGGTTTCCACAAACCCTAGAAAGATAATGCTAATTCGGATGTTATAAGGCATCAATTCAAACTTGAGAGTTTCTCCAAGTCCTTTTAGAGCATATTTGGTTGCAGTATACATAGCATGACCATACAAAGGGTACTATCAAAAGGATAAAACATAATCAAAAGTATTATATTGGAACAAAAGATATATAAATTAATTTGTAAATTAGATTGTGTTGTGTTTAAAACTTCTTTAATAATTGAGTACTTTTTTGAGTGTATGAATACATAAAAATAGAAGGATAAAAAAGTTGGCCTACACACTAGAATACTTATATTTTATAATAAAATTTATGTTCAAGAAACATCAAATTTTAAAAAAAATTAATATTGGTTAAAAAATATTTAAAAAATCTTACAAATACATAAGATGCATATCAGTCCATGATGAAGGTTTAGCAATAACATACCATTCCTGCCAAGGAATTCATGAGAACAATGGACATGGGTGTTTGGGGAGTCCTCTGCTTCATTGAGCACTGAGGTATACACATGGATTCAAAGGCAAACTATGGATTCTTACAATATCCCTAAAGAATAGCCCTACAAATTGAGAGGCATAATTGGTCTTCTTGCATGGAACGAAGTGTGCCATCTTGCTGAAATGGTCCACCACCACAAACACACTGTCATGTCCCCTAGGTATCTTTGGTAACCCCAAAACAAAATCCATACTAAGGCACTCCCAAGGCCTTTGGGGTATATCTAATGGTTGATACAACCCACTATTTCTGCTTTGTCCTTTTGCCCTCTGACAAATCTGACATTGTTCTACAAATATCCTCACATCTGACTACATCTTAGGCCAATAGTAATGCCTATATACTTGCTCCAATGTTTTATCAACTCCAAAGTGGCCTCCCAAGCTTCCTTGGTGTTTCTCCTTCACAAAGTTTTTCCTCATTGAGCACTGAGGTATACACATAAGATGACCTTTGAACAATAGGCCTTCCTGCAACACAAACTCACTGAAATCCACCTTGGACCCTTGCTGAAACTTCACACAAGCTTCATAAGCTTCTTTGCAATCTTTGTCTTCCTTGTAGAGGTCTTTCAAATCATCCAATCCTACACTTTGTAGTTGTATCTCCTAGATTGTGATTACTCTCCTACTAAGAGCATCTGCAACCTTGTTTCTAATCCCCTTCTTATGCTTAATAACAAATGTATAAGCCTACAATGATTCTACCCACTTCATATGCCTCTGATTTAGTTTTTCTTGTCCATTTAGGAAACTTAAGGCATGGTTATCACTATAGACCACAAAATCCCTAGGTAGTAGGTAGTGCCTCCACTTCTTAAGGGCTTGTACCATAGCATAGATTTCCAAGACATATGTGGAATAATTTTGTTTAGCTTCATTTAAATTTTCTAAAAAGAAAGCCACAGGGTGTCCCTCTTGGCTCAACACTGCTCCAATAGCCAACTTGCTAGCATCACACTCTACCAAAAAGAGTTGATTGAAATTAGGGAACCTAAGAGTAGGTAGTTCTGCAATTCTCTTCTTTAACATTTCAAACCCTTGGTTTTATGCCACTATCCATTCAAACTTACACTTGATTCCACCTTTTATGGTGTTAAGTATAGGGGCACATACATGACTGAAATTTCTTACAAATTTCCTATAGTAGGAGGCTAACCCATGGAAAATCCTAACATCCCCTATGGACCTAGGTGTAGGCCATTCCAAAATGTACTTAACTTTATCAGGGTCCATTTTCATACATCCATTAGCAACCACAAAACCAAGGTAAACTAGTCCAGTTTTGAGAAACTCACTCTTTTCTTGATTTATCATCAACTTCTCTTGGTGTAGCTTTCTTAAGACCATCTCCAAATGCTTCATGTGCTCCTCCTTGGACCTACTAAAGATCAAAATATCATCAAGGTAAAATATTACAAACTTACCAATGAACTCTGCTAGAACTTCATTCATGAGCCTCATGAATGTGCTAGGCGTATTACTTAGGCCAAAGGGAATTACTAGCCACTCATACATACCCCCGTTGGTCTTAAAAGTTGTCTTCCACTCATCACCTAGCCTCACTCTTATCTGATGATACTCTGACTTCAAGTCCACCTTAGAAAGGTAACAAGATCCTCCAAGATTGTCCATCAAGTCTTCTATTCAGGGCATTGGGAACCTATATCTTATTGTGATCTTTTTTATAGTCCTAGAGTCCGTACAAATCCTCAATTTACCATCCTTCTTAGGTGTAAGTACTATTGGCACAGCACATGGGCTCAACCTCTTCCTTATTAACCCCTTATCCAACAAATCTTGGATCTGTTTTGCTATCTCTGCATTTTGGCTTGGTGTCATCTTATATGCTTCTTTGTTTGGCAAATTTTCTCCAGGAATGAGGTCAAACTAATGACTCACATCCCTCATAGGTGGTAAAGCACTTGGAAAATCATTATCTACTATGTCATGGTATTTTTCCAACAAATCTTTTATCTCTGGTGGCAAACATACTTTCTCCTTAGTTTCTTCCTTTGGTTTGATCACTACTGCACAACATACTCCTTTCTCTTTGTTCATGGACTTTAGAAAATATTTCCCACTCAATAACATCACACTTGTCCCCACATGCTCCTCTTCATTGGGTTCTTGCAATGGATCCATTTGAAATTTCTTTCCTAGCTCGATGATGACATAATTGTTCTTCTCTCCATCATGTATTTCTTTGACATCATACTGCCATGGATGTCCTAGGAGAAGATGACATGCATCCATACGTAGTATGTCACATAGGACCTTGTCCTTATATTCCCCAATCTCAAACTTAACCATATTTTGCTCATCTACCACTATTTGTTGACCCTTTTTTCAACCATGAAACCTTATAAGGTGTGGTATGAGGTATCCTTCTCAACTTCAATTTCTCCACAATCTTAGTGGACACTATATTCTTAGTGGATCCAGAGTCCACTATAACCTTGAAAATCTTCCCATGAGACCTACAAGTTGTCTTGAATAAGTTATTTCTTTGGGGTGGCTCTATGGTGCTAGGCACTTTCAACAAGGTTCTTCTTAACATCAAGTTCTCCCCATCTAATACTGACCCTGCCTTGGATATGGGTGAAGTAACACTTTGGGTATCCTCCTCTTAAACTAACTGATTCCTTCTATCCCCCATTGAAGATGAGGAAGCCTTCTCTGGACACCTGCCCATTGTGTGACCCACTTGGCTGCAATTATAACACCTACCAGTGAAAACTGAATTAGATCTCCCTTGGGGTTGGAACCTACCTCTTGGTGGTCCTCTACCTCTGTATCCACCCCTTTGGAAATATCCTCTATACTGGTTTCCTCCACTACTATCTATGGTCTGACTGTCTTCTTGTCTATTAGGGCTCTGTCCTCTACCAAAGCTACCCCTGCCTCTCTGAAAACCTCTGTTATTGCTACCACATCTCCCTCTTTGATGGAATTCATTCCTTCTTCTAGCCTTATCCTCTTCTCTCAAGGCCAACTGGAAACACTTTTGCATACTGTCAGGAGCCATTATGCTAATCTCATCTTGTATCCCCTGCCTTAGTCCATTTAGATACCTTACCACCTTCTCATTTTGAGCAATTTGACCTTTGTAGTCAACTCGATGATGGATGTTGACCTCTAAGGCCCCAAATAGGATGAGTAGGGTCTTAAAACATACCTCTAACTCATATTACCCCAAAATAGAAACATTTCACAAATTGAAGCCAAAGTGTCCTAAAAAACTCAATGGGCACTAAGGACCTACAACATGAAGTAACCTAAACATTGTATCCAATCCCTTGGATATTATTCTAACACACACCTAAACACCTACAACAACCCAAAACAACATCAAAACAAGAAAGAGAGGTGCCCTGCACCACCTTCCTTTCACTATCCAATGTGTATTGGACTTGGGTTACTACCTTTTGCTTAGGTATATCATCTTGTAGAGGGGTATCAAACAAATTGTCAAATATCCTATACCCTCTAACTCAAAAGTGAAAGAAGAGAAAGAACTCTTCTCTGGGACAGTATTTAAAAGTTGAGTTGCAGCTAAGGATTTAGGTTTCCAAGAAGAAGTATTACTAGGTTTTGTCCTTTTAGACCATTTTCTTCTAGGAGCCCTGGGAATATCACTAACTAACTTGGATTATGGGTGTTCTTCATATATGAAATGGTGTTTCTCATGTTATTTATATCTTGATTTAACAAAATTGAAACTTAGTAAATGGTTATAACAAAACACTGACAAACCAAACTCAGAGCCATCACCCAAGCTATCCTGGGACAATATATATGAGACTTCACCTTAAGATTTTACAAATAATAAAGGAAATATTGAAAAACAAACTTACCTCTCAAGTTCCCCAACATAGACACCAATTATGTTGGTTCTTTTTCTTGCTGGTCCTTTATACCCGTGAAACAAGTATAACCCTCTATATGTCGAAACATTGACCAAGCAAGGTAAAAAACAACAATAACAAGATATTCAACCTTCTACACTTTGATCCCCACAAACTCAGGCAGGTATACCCATCTTATGCTGTCAAAGATCACTACAAGGTTACAACTAAGCAGATACACAGTGGATTCCTTACAAAATACTTCTTCTATGACTAATTGATTCAATAAACAAAACATTCAAGATTTAACATAGTGTTTGTGAATGATGAGAACCACACATAATACTTGCATAAAATACTAGTGCCAAATCCTAGGGTATGGAGTCAATATAAAAGTAGAAAGCCCATAACACCAATACTTATCCCAATTCACTTGCAAACACCCTCTAGAAATGAATATGCCCTATATATCACTCCATACTTGTATAGTAAGTATAATCATAAAAATTGTTAAGAACCTCAAAGGATTCACTGGAATTATTCTAGGGAGTTTAATTCTCTCCTTGAAAGAAACCCTATAAAAACTTTATAATCTACCTTACAGATAGATGAATTCAAAATACACCTTAATAGTCCAATTTAAATGAACACTAAAGTTGTAAACAAAGACAATTATCATTAAGATCAATGAATTAAAAATAAGTCAGGATATGTATTTTTTATCAAAACACTTAGTACATCAAAAAGGAAACCAAAACATTTATTAAATTCTTAATCTGATAACTAGAGTATACAACTTTTATGGCCTAAAAAATCCCATCCCTCACAAAAGTTAAGAAAAAACCCTTTTATACCCAAAAGGATGCCGCAAGCTTTGGACCGCTTTAGGAAAAAAAACCCTAATGCACAACCAAAAAGTCTTGGGAAAAATGCCACCTACCATCACAATTGATGAGAGTTGATAGAAAGACAGCTAGGCTTTCAAAAGATCTGCAACTCGGAATATAATCGAGCCCATCAAATTGGAACATCAATATGAGTTGATCCATACAAAAGATCTGAACTTCACAATGCACCTTGATGACATTTATATCAACCCAGACAACATGCCTCATCCATCTACCCCTCTGCAACATGGGACACATCGCCATGACCATCAAAAACCTAAGGAGAAAACAAAAATTCAAACAACCTTTGTCAATGGTCACCTTGGCACGGGAAGAACAACCAATGACTCTCATTTAAACCTTAGTTTCACTTTAAAACCTAGTCATTGGATCAACTCTTAATCACCCGGGCAACCAAGAAAAAGTAACCATGAGCTTTGTGATCCATCCAATGACTACCATGTGGTAGCCCTAGATTGGCCTTTAGAAACCTCTTGTTCCTTTCCTTAGCTAAGCTAGACGATAACCCCAGGCACATGGGATGATCTCATAATCCCGCACCTGATATCCTCATTGCATCTTTCTTTGTGGGATCAACAAGATAATTGGATTTAGGCCCACATTAACCCCCTTTTCTCTGCCTTCCTACCACGCATCATCACTTCATCATAATTCATCCGGTGGCCTTCCTATTTCCTTATCATCTTGATAGAGGGATTACAAGAAGACAACACCTGACATCCTTGGACTTTACTTTCCAACTTGGACATGTGTCACACTCTCATCATCCCACGATATTTTTCTCTCTACATCATCAACCTTGGTGGGATAATGGTAGACTGCAATCTATCCACTTCAGCTTCACTGCTTTCCTTTCCACCTATGCCACGTGGCACCACATGATTCACTAATACTTCTAGTATATCATCTATCCACCTGGTCATCCCTCCCAAATGTCATCCTTGTGATCCTATGATTTTTCTCTTTCCTTTTCACTCAAACGACGGGTTCATGAGCACCCACCACCTGGAAACCCATCCATCTGTTTATCTAGTTCCTTCATCACTCGATCTAGACATGCATCACACTCTCGTGATCCCTAGATTTTTCTCTCCTAGTCATCTAGATCACAGGATCACGAGAGTCCGCCACCTTGTAGCCATGGGTCCACTATCTATCTTTCCACTTTTCTTGCCCATACTACCTGTAACCACCTGAATTTGGTCTGTCGCAACTATGGACCGTATTTACCCTAAGTGTGATCATACCCTCGATTATGTCCAAACAACCCTATTACTGCTTGGCATAATCAATTTAATGTCCTAGGTGATTTTTATCACTGATTTATATTAACTATTATAGCCATGTAATTCAAATCAATTTTGACCAATAAAATCAAATATGACTATAATATTTAATTATAAAGGAATTAAATAAATCCCAAAAATCAAATACCCACTTGCAAATGACCCATTCTCCTAGCCTATTTAACTTAATTAAAATGGCTATAGTCCCCTAATTATTAAAAAGCAATTTCATTGTTTAAAATGATTAATTCCTATATTTCTAAATGAATTAAATAAGTTTATTTCATTTATTAATATTCCCCCAAACCCCAACCTAACCTATCTCAACCACTTCTACCCTAGGTTCTAAC
>MU226080.1:1581105-1592802 GCA_018584345.1 Thuja plicata
ATCTTTTAAAGCTAGAGTGCATGCTTTTTCACATTTTTAGCTTAAATTTGAATCAAATCCTTCATGCTAGAATAGTATTGGTCACTGATTTGTAGCATATTCTGAGGGCTAAATATGCAACTAATCAAACCCTTTCTAGCTAGAAGGCAATAGGCTGATATTAGTGGTTTTTAATATTTTATCTAACCATTTAAACTAATGCAATGACCTATTGAGTGTTTGTGTCATTTTCAACAGGTACCCAAATACACACACACATTTTTGGCACCCACCGTGGGGCTCGATTTTCATTTTATCCTTGTCTTCTAACACTTTTTTGGCCATTTGCAGACTCAGGAATCAGACACAGAATCGCATATAATATTGCAGGCTCGCATCTCGGATACGCCATCGCATCGTGTAATTTCCAGATCGCATCCAGGATTTCTTAGATTGTATCTGGTTTTCAATCGCATTTGGTTAGCAAGGGCTTGTATCTGGAGAATAGGATTGCATCCTGGATACTACATCGCATCTGGTAAAAATTTAGGATCGCATCTGGTTTTGAAGCTTGCCCATTTGATTTATCTAATCCTAACAAGTTTAACACATTGTGCTTTCTGTGTTTTGCAGCCTAACAAGTGTTTTCCGGTACCTTTTGACAGGTTTCATGGAGTTGGATTAGCAAGAAACTAACGTGGTTTTCACAGGTTACCAAACCCCTTCCATCTTGACTTCTATTTCCCTATTTTCACAAACTAAAACCATTTTTTTGCCACTTGATAAACAACTAGATATTATGCTCTTTTCCTCTTGGGAAAAATCAGAAAGTCAGACGTTGTCTTATCATTTGTGACAAAATTGAGAGTAAATGAACCACAAACAAAACTATTTAATTCATTTTGGAAAATTAATTGAACAAACACAAATCACTAAATATGTGGGCTTATTGAACAAACACATTGTATAATTCTTTTGGCAATCAGTAATTGAACAAAAACAAATTCACTAAATCTTTGTGGTTAATTGAACAAGGAAAATTTCCCTTTCAAGCATCCTATTTTCGTTAAAATAGGAACACTTAAATCGAGCTCAACATAGCTTGAGGGAAAGAACATTGTTTTAAGTGTTTGAGGAGAAAACAACATGGACTAGGAGAGTATGCTCTTCTTCTTTTGAAGAATCAGAAATATAGAACTCCTAAGCTCGCCAATTCTGGTTACCAATCTTTTTAACAGTAGAGGGCCTGTCGGTTGAGGAAAAAATCTCCCGGGAATGACCCAAGTGAGGATAGGTCTTACACCGACCCTTCCAAATCACTATAAATAGTTGCTTCCTTGTAGGCCAAAGCCTCGGAAGACGAAACTGGTTTTGTTCTTGGAATTTTGACATCATTCCTTGAACATATCGGGGTATATATAGAGCAGAGCCGCTTCAATCTTGCTTGCGAGACTATATATATTCTGGTACTCATAGGGCTATACGCCTCAATTTTTCCTTGTGCAATTCTATGGGGGACAGTTTCAAATGGATTGCCCAATAATCTACAACACATTCAATTGAAATAATTCTTGATTCATCCCTGAAAGGGTGATAATATTTATGCAAGGCAAAAAGTAATTGCCCCAAGACACTCATCATATCATTCCCTCACTTGCGTTCAGAGTCGGCTAATACAGCATCATGACTAGAGCCATTGCATGCTTGGTGATGGCTATATTCTGATTAGCATTTGAGTGTGTGCCTAAGTCAATGAGCAAAAAATTTTCATCCTCCACCTAGAGAATAGGAAAAGATGTGTGTTTGATTCATCCCTTTTAACAAAACAAAATTGTTTGACGTGTCAGAAAGATCATTAAAAAATTAAAGCTCCTCACAAACAAACAATAAACTTTATACCCTGGAGTACAAGTTTCTTTCACACCCAACAAATACCTCTTGATACAATTTGAAGACAAACAGATTCACATTCCTCAAAACGCAAATTTTTCAAAATAGACTAAAACTGACAAAGTCCATCATAAAATTGCATCCGGGATTTCCTGAGTCGTATCCTGTATTTAGGATCGTATCTAGCGCATAAGATCGCATTTAGTCAAGCATATAGTCGCATCCAGTTTTCTAGGATCACATCCAGGTTTTAGGATCACATCTAGTGTCATTAGAGGCTCGTATTTGGGAGCTCACATCCTAGGCAGTGGGAATTTCTAGCAACTTTTCCTAGGAAGTCTCAGTTGTTTTAGGTACCCTTTTTTCTCTTTAGTTGGTCCCTGTTGTCTCTTCTGGTCTCCCTATTGTTATTTTCAAAACACTTTGGAAACATCTACCTTGCATGCTCAGTCAGTCTTTCACAATCAGTTCAATACATGTGGTCTACCCATTCTCTATCAACAAACTTGGTTCCCAGCTCACTATCAAGGCATTCTAACCCTCTAGCGCTGGAATCATTTACATCCACCAAACAAACAAACAAGTGACTTCTACCTAGACACACCCACTTGAACGATCTGGAAACCTTGCTAGTACTATTGGGAAATGTTGACGAAGTTGAGAAACAATCTTCATGGTTAACACA
Organism: Thuja plicata; assembly: GCA_018584345.1. NCBI lineage: Eukaryota > Viridiplantae > Streptophyta > Pinopsida > Cupressales > Cupressaceae > Thuja > Thuja plicata. Next base: position 1,583,660 of record MU226080.1, read on the forward strand.
AGATGCAACAAGTACACAACTAAAGGATCAAAAGTGCCTCCTAAAACATCACACTTTCAAGGAGAAACTTCTCGCAATTCCCTATTTGATCTTGATTCACCTCAAATGGGTAGCAACACTAATGATTAGAGTAAGGCCTTTGAGGGCTATGACGATGGAAAACAAGCACAATCCATAGACACAGAAGAAGAAGAAAGACCCAGGTTTGAACGTAATCTGTTTGGGTCAGATAGTGATGAAGAAATCCCTAAAGACGAATATGAAAAGCTAAAACAAAGCAAAAGAGTCCACAAGCTGTTAGAACAGATAATCGAAGATGACAAAGAAAAATACTTCCTCCATTTAGCATCCATGGGTGTCAAATTACCCCAGGATTATGATGTGAATGATCTCAAAGAAAAGGAGGTACCAAAGCCCATATCCATCCTTACTAAACAGCTCAATCAATTGCAAACCGAGCTCACGAACCTCAAGCAAGAAAAGGACAAACCAAAAACAAAATACTCTTTGGACGCCATTTGTCCATTTCTTTTCGATAAGAGTATCACAATGGTTCCATTTCCTCCTAATATGGCAAAACCAAAATACAACAAATAAATAGGGGAAACTAATCCACATGACCATGTGAGAGAATTTTGTGCTCTTAGCATTGAGTATATGCATGAACCCACTTACCTCATGCGACTATTTCCAGGAAGTCTAGGAGGAAACGCCATGGAGTGGTTTTCAAAATTGAATCCTAAAGTGAAAACATTTGAGGAATTGATGCAACAGTTTATTCAGCATTACTCCTACATCCAGCATGATGTCACCATGATGGATCTACGTAACACCAAGCAGAAAATGGGGGAATCCTTTACACACTTCCTACAAAGATGGAGGAAGATCTTTGCACGATATTCAAGAGTCATCCCTGAAACAAAAAAGATGGAAATATTTGTTAATAATCTCATACCTAAATTGAGCTATGCTCTACAAATGCAAGATTCTCCTAGCTTCGATAGGATGATTAAAAATGCTCTCCGTATCGAAGAGGTTATGGTCAAAAAGGGGGAGATCACCCTACAAAATGAAAACAAAGGTAGTAGCTCCAACTCCAAGCCTAAATGGTGGAAATAGAATAAAAATGTTGTCAATGATGGAGTGGTTGATGCTTCCAACATTAATTCTAAAACTGAAGCATTCAATCTTACCAATGGTATGCAAGAAAGTAAGGAGGCTAAAATAACACCTTCCATTTCCAAAACCAACAATGATAATGACAAGGGACGAACATGGAATTCAAAACCCCAAAGAACATTCACACCTTTGGGAGAACCTCTTGAGACCATCTTAAAAACATTGGTGGACAACAAGGTCCGTACGATTCTTGATTCTAAACCTTGGGAACCAATGGTCAAACCCAGATGGTGGGATGACAACTCTTTCTATGTCTTCCACAAAAACAAGGGACACAAGATAAATAATTGTCTCAAGCTCAAGCATGTTATCCAAGACCTCCTTGAAGGGGGTAAAATCAAGGTGGGTGGACACACTACAAATGAAGATCACATGGCATTTAATAAACCATTCCCCAATTACAATCAAGGAGAAACATCCAAAGGGAAAGGTAATGAGGTAAATTACACCTATTCCAAAAATGACAATGTGGTCAATATGCTCAACATTAAAAATGAGTCTGTCAACATGGGCACCATCAAAGGAGCCTCATCCTCCACAAATGTTGTAACTTAGAGCCAAGCACAAGTTACAATCAAGGGACCTCCAAAATAGACATCTACACCCAAGGTCCCTATTATCACTATACCTAAACTAGGAGCAAAACATGTGGTCACTATTCCTAGAGCGAAATATGACTTGGTGGATCAATTGCAAAGAATCGCTGCCAAAATTTCTATCTTCGAATTGCTCAAAATATCCACTGTGCATAGAGAAATCCTAGAACAAGCTCTACACACAGCCAATGTTCCAAAGGATATAGATGTAAAAAAATTCCAAGCGATGGTCAATCCCATCTCAGCGCCACATTACCTCTCCTTTTCTGAGGAGGATGAAAAATCATTGACCCATCCACACAATCAACCCCTCCATATCAAAGTTATTATTCATAAATCTCGTGTTAGATGTGTGTTGATAGATGGAGGCACCAGATTAAATATCTGTACACTAGATCTTGTTAGGAGGTTAGGCCTCTCAGAGCAAACAATTGACTCTAGAAATAAAATAACCATCAAAGCATATGATGAGGAAGAAAGATCCTCCCGAGGTATTATTTGTCTACCCATTAGAGTTGGACCAATTGAAAGACATGTTATATGTCAAGTTATGGATCTACTACTAGCCTACAACATTATACTAGGGAGACCATGGATCCATGAGATGCAAGCTGTACCATCCACCTATCATCAATGCATCAAATTCCCACATAATGGAATAGAGGTGACAATTCCTACGGATGCCAACTACGTTGGCAACAATATTAAAGTAGGTAGCATGATCCCACACAACAAGGAGGCTATGGATGCAATTACTCCTGAAACTACCAAAGACATGGTCATGAAGGACTTTAACAAGACATTGAAACTTCAAGAAATAGGTATGGGAGAATACAAGTTGGACCTGACTCCCTCCCTGACAGAGTTGACAGTATCACCAAGATCCTATGGAAAACCATCATCAACATTCACACCTCTCACAGTATAGGAACCAGAAGTACACAAGGCTACTGGTATGGTAAAAGCACCCACATCTTCTTCAGATAACACAAAAGAGCAGGCAGTCTTAAATTGGCTTTACAAAGGAGAACCAGTGGACTCTAAGGTCAAAAATGTAAAGATATCCCCAGAATAGTATGGAAAGGGATATGATTTCCTTAAACAAATGGGATACAAAGGAAAAGGATCTCTAAATGACATAGGATGAGCTATCATTGAACATATACCCATGGAGTTCTGCCTCAACAGAGATAAAACAGGATTGGGCTTCAATACTCAAAATAAACCTACTTCCAAGAAGAGTCCACCTTCTGAAGCAGAGAGTGATAAAATAGATGCAATAGTATCAGACCAATGGCTTTATGAGAGATTTCTACATATTGGTACAAAGAATCCTAAATATCAAGGAGAACGCTATGTACCTAGTTTTGAGGTACCACAAGATCTTAATACTCCTTTGCTAGAACAACCGCCCATTCAAGAGGTAGGAGACACTGTAGCTACAATCACTCAAGAGGAACCCCAGCGACATAATTTACATCCTAACTGGGGGAAATTGGTCACCATTACACATGTCCTAGATCTACCTCACTTTTATCTACAAGAAGCTAACCGAGTCCATCAAATAAACATTGCTGAATAGTTGAATAGATCTAATGATGATGTCACAGACTCTCATGACTATGAGTATGATCGGTTATCTATTGCTTCTGAGGAAATTGGGATAGACACAATTCACTTGTTTGCAGCTCCTGTAGCTCATAGTAGGAGGCCTGACATCCCTTTCAATGACATTGATCCTCTTGAAGCAGAAGAAGTGTTCCTTCCTCCAATCATAGACGAAGACATTGGTGAATACATAAATCTAGGAGAATTTCATAGGCTACAAGCAAGAAGCCTCCTTTTACAAAGAGATGACAATGATTTATCTACTGATGAGTCACTAGAGTTCAATCCATATATAACTGAAAATGACCCTTTTAACAATGATCTCGCTCTTATTGACCTAAACATCAAAGATATTAACTTAACAGACCATGTCATGTCGGCTAACAGTTTTGATGCTAACAGGATGCTGTCCTTCTCAGAACCTAACTCCCTAAACTTGGTACTCCCAGACCTCATTGATTGGACTGAAACATATCCTACACCTATACTCAACTTTTCCAATGAACACTCCCTGGCTTGTTACCTTAATGCTTGTGAACATCGCCCTTCTTCCACCAATGCAAGGAGCGAGAATATGTCACAGGAAGATATTAAGTTTCTTAGTCACAAATTGAAAAATAAAAAGAAAAAGCAGACTGATGGTGAAAACCACTCTGTGGTAGTATCAGATCCTAAAATAGTAAAGAAAAAATACATATCCAATGGTGAAAACCTCTCAGAGGCGCCAAAGGATGAGACTCTTGATATCCTCCCTGAACACTTTTAGGAAAGATCTTCGGTATTAATTGAACCAACATAGCCAGTGAACTTGGGCACTATTGCAGGTCCTCAGATAGTTCATCTCGCACAATCCCTATCAAAATAAGAAAAGGTACAGTTTACAGAATTCCTCAAGGAGAAAAAGATCAACTTTGCCTGGTCCTACACTGATATGCCAGGACTAGATCCCAATCTCATTATGCATCACTTATCTATAGCTCCTGGGATCAAGCCCGTAAAACAAAAACTGAGAAAAATGCATCCTCATGTTGCATTACTGGTAAAAGAAGAATTAGAAAAGTTGTTAAAAGATGGATTCATTTGGGTCATTGCCTATGCAGCTTGGACCTCCAATGTGGTCCCTGTTTCTAAGACTGATAAATCTATTAGGATCTGCACAGACTTCAGGGACCTCAACAAAGCATGTCTGAAGGATGACTTCCCTCTACCAAATATTGACATGATTATAGACCTCACAGTTGCCTACCAGATGTATTCCTTAATGGATGGATTCTTGGGTTATAATCAAATCAAGATTGCCCCTGAGGATCAAGAGAAAACCACATTCACATGTGCATGGGGCACATTTTGCTGGAACGTCATGCCATTTGGGATAAAGAATGCCGAAGTGACATATCAAAGAGCTATGACAACCATATTCCCTGACATGATGCACAAAAACATGGAAGACTATGTCGATGACACACTGGCTAAATCCAAAGAAAGAGGCACTCATATTGCAGATTTAGGAAAAATATTGGATCGAATGGAACAATTCTAGCTCAGGCTCAATCCAAAGAAATGTGCCTTTGAGGTTCAATAAGGGAAACTTCTAGGATTCATAGTATCAGCTAAGAGAATCGAGGTAGATCCAGCAAAAGTAAAAGCTATTCTGGAAATGACTCCTCCTCGTAATATCAGTCAAGTGAGGACACTACAAGGGAGACTTCAGTCTATTAGGAGATTCATGTCCCAACTTGCAGATAAGGCACAACCCTTTACTAAGCTACTACATAAAGGGGTTACATTCAACTGGGATGAACACTGTGAAACCAACTTCAGGGAATTAAAGGTGTACCTAGCTGCTCCACCAATTCTTATGGCACCTATTCATGGAAAACTATTGCTCCTATACATTTCAACTACAGCTACATCACTAGGAGTATTATTGGCACAGGAAGATCAAACAAAGAAAGAGTGAGCTATCTACTACATCAGTAGAACCCTAGTAACTTATGAGCTCAATTATAGCCTTATTGAGAAAGCATGATTAGCAGTTGTCTTTGCATCACAGAAATTAAGACACTACATGCTCTCACACACAATCAAGCTCATAGCTAAGATTGATCCTCTGATGTATCTTTTAAGCAGAACAACATTAACGGGCCGTTTGGCAAAATGGGTCCTCATTCTAAGTGAGTTTGACATTGAATATGTTGAACAAAGGGCTATCAAAGGACATGTACTTGCAGATCAACTGGTTGATTCACTGCTCCAAGATGATACACCATTACTCATTGAATTCCCAGATGAAACAATCATGCATCTTACCGAACATTCATGGAAGATGTACTTTGACGGGTCATTTACTCAACAAGGATCTGGAGCCAGGGTTCTTTTCATTACTCCACAAGGATATAAGATTCCCAAATCTTACAAATTAATGTTTCCATGCACCAACAATATCTCAGAATATGAAGCGTTGGTCAATGGCCTCAAGCTCGCCATAGAGTGGAAGATCATTGAGCTACACATATGGTGACTCCCAACTAGTTATCAATCAAATAAATGGGGGATACCAAACAAGAGATGAAAAATTGATGCCCTACAAATAACTAGTTGATGATTTAAAGAAATACTTTGTCTTCGTCACCTTTCAGTAAATACCAAGATCAGAGAATAAAGCTGCAGATGCTATGGCTATCTTGGCATCCATGTTACAATTAGAGGAACATCAATTCCGCTATGACTTCTTGGTGGAAGAAATATCCTATCCAGCCTTCACCAATCCAAAATACTAGGTAATCTGTGCCTTAAATACTCCCAATCAATCCTGATATGCCATTATTATTGCCTATCTTTCAGACCAAACCATTCCCGCCAATCTATCTAGAAACAAGAAATGATCCCTGATTAGGATAGCATTGCGTTACATCCTCATAACTAACAACCTCTATCGACATAGTCTCGACAGTACACTTCTTTGGTGTTTAGAACTAGAAGAGTTTGATCTAGCTTTAAAAGACGTCCACGAAGGTATATGTGGATCACACTCGAATGACTTTTCATTAGCTAAAAAACTGTTCAGAGTAGGCTATTATTGGCCTACGATGGAGAAAGATGCAATTCAATTTTCTAAAGCATGTCTTAAATGCCAAACACATGGAAACCTCATCCATGCTCCTGCCAGAGAACTGATACCTTTCATAACACATTGGCCATTCCAGCAATGGGCCTTTGACTTGTTGGACAGATACATCCCAACTCTTTAAATGGACACAAGTTCATCATTACGACCACTGAGTATTTCACAAAGTGGGTTGAGGCCGTTCCGCTAATCAAAGCCACTGACAAACAGGTGGCTATGTTCATTTTAAGCTACATTATTTGTAGATATGGGATACCCTCTTCAATTGTGACAGACAATGGGGACCAATTTAAAAACCAAGACATTGATGACCTCTGTGAACAGTTCCATATTACTCAACATTGCTCTTCAGTCTATTATCCTCAAGGTAATGGGTAGGCTGAGGCATCAAACAAAAATATTCTAAAGATTCTACACAGAACTATGAGCAAGTCTGGTAGAGACTGGCATTTACAACTGAATTCGGCACTATGGGCCTACAGAACAAGTATCAGAACACCAACTGGAGCCATGCCATTTTCTCTATTCTATGGAACTGAGGTAGTACTACCTATTGAGGTTGAAATCCCATCTTTGCAGATCTCTCTACGAGGACTAGTTACTGATGAACAGTACCGCATTGATCGGATAAATTCTCTGGACCTACTGGATGAGCGCAGACAACAAGTGTTCGATCACCTCAAGGTGTACCAAGAAATAATGTCCAAAGGTTACAACAAAAAGGTTAAACCACGCAAGTTTGAAGTGGGGGACCTTGTCCTAAAAGAGAATCCTAAAAACCAGCCTAACAGAGAGTAGAAAGGGAAATTTGAACCTAACTGGCTGGGACCTTATGTTATCACTGCTACTTTTGGGACTAGAGCTTATCAATTAGCTACACCTGAGGGAGACGTTCTTCTAGATCCTATCAACACTCTACATTTGAAGCGATTCTATGCTTAATGTTCGGCTAGCAGAGCCTGTACATCGAAAAGTTCTTACAAAACACCAAAAACATTCAGCAAATTGATCCTGAAGAAATCCAAAAACAGTGGAAAAGGTTCTTCAAAATGGGTATCCTTGGTGAAAACCTGGTAAACAGGTGCCTTGATACTACAAAAACATTCAAAAAAATTAAAAATAGAAAAAAAATTGAAAAAAGAGAAAAAGTGCCTTGATGAGCACCTGGTCAAACAGGCATCTTGGTAGCAAAAAGAAAGAAAAGACTCTTTCCAAGTGGTGAAAACCTGGCAATCAGGCGTCACTTGTTTTCTACGTTCCATCTATCAATACACTACTGATACTAGGCCTTCATAATTTTGCCTGTGCTCATACATTGACTTCATATTCCTACATGACTATCTTATCCTCACTTGGGATTTGTCTACCTTTACGTCTTAGGAATAGGTCATTCTGCACTAGGGGCATCTTTCTTAGCATAGTCAGTCATGGTTTCTAGGTTTCTCTAGGATGGTTTGGCTCACAAACATGATGTTTCTCAATACATGCAAAACAATGTCACTTACTCAATACAAAGGTGTCTTTTGACGACATGGGACATGAATTATCCTATCAATGCACAGACATGGAATACCATATTACTTGTACTATAATTTTTTGATTGATGGATCTTCACTATGTTTGACAGATGAATGAACAAGTACTACTTAATCACATAGTTTTCTATTGGTTTGATTATGATTATTTAGTGTCCTAATGATGTTTTCAACTAGGGGCATCTAAGTAATTATAAATTTTATTGGATTGATTCACAATTACTGATTTATTATGTCTTCTTAGTTACTCAATGACATCTGCACAAAGACAAAGAGTCGCAAGGATTGGGGGCATAATGTTTTCTTAGATTTCTGCGTATGATGATTGTTTCAAATAAACCTACAAATTTCACCTAACTTGGATGTTTATGGTAAGAGCTGCCACTATGGGTGAATAGCAGCATATATCTCAATCTTGGTTATGTTTAAACTACGGTGAGTTTGATACCATTTCCTTATCTATTTTCTGATCTAGATTCTCACTAAGGTATACAAATCATAATGTACCCAAGGATATGAATTTTCAAGGTCATCGCGGGTTCAATATCTTGCCTTAATAAAAAACTGGTATATTAAAAGGAAGGTGACTATTTTGATGTCCTGGCTTCTATGGCTTGGTACCTAAGTCTATTTCTGACATTTAAATAAAACATAGTATTCATATTATCATAATATCAGTGGGTATTAGTGATGATTGTACTATTCAATGGTATCCATTCCAAAACTGCCCAATGATGATAAAAATGTTGCAATATTTGCTAAATCAGTGACAAGTCCTAAGAGTCTTCATATAGCTGCATTTAAAGATTTCCTGATGCATTTTGTCCAAATAGTGATAACAAACATAAGAAAATTTAAGCTCAAAACATGGTTTCTATCTTCTTCTATCACTATCAAGTTAATTACATCATTTATATTACTGATATCATCCACAACATACATTTTGCATACATTTTGAAAACATGAAACTGAAAATACAAAAATAAAACATCCATGTATTGCATTTTTTTCTACATCCTAAGTGCATCCATACATATATTTTTGCATCACTGGAAAATCAAAGAAAACATACATTTGCATTTTCACATAGATATCATT
>MU226080.1:1606560-1622715 GCA_018584345.1 Thuja plicata
ACAGCCAGTTCCATCAGTGCAGCTTCAGTTAGCTTTGGGATCTCCATCCGTAGGCATCGTTGGATTTTTCTCATCTGGCAACTCTATTTTCAGCTTGTCGGGCATCCTGTGATTCTGCTTTGTCAGGCAACACCGTCTTCTACTAGTCGGGCATCACTGTGACTTTTTCTCTATCTTTACCGATGGTGTGCACTCCATCAGTATTGTCTGTCACTTAGTGAATACATGACTTTTATGCATTGTTGAAAGCATAACCTCTGTTCCATTGATTCTCTGAAGTCTTTGGCATTATGTACATGACCATACAAATGATATCAAGTTGACATCAATGACAATACAAACCATTAACTGGTTTAATGTCTTGCATCATCTTCAACTTAACATTATTAAACATTCAATCAGTTACATGTCATCAAGTGATTCACTAGGAATTATTACTAAATATCTTAAGAGGGAATCTCATAATTGGCAGATTGCTTACATCTTGCAATAGATTTGGCAACTTTTAGATTCATTTGTTCAGAGTCGTGCATCTCGCATACACTTCAGGAAGGTAATGCAGTGGCAGATTGGATTTCTAATGTGGGATGTGATGGGAATGAATTAATGTATTTACACTAGATGATGTCATACATAATTACCAAGAATTACTAAGGTTAGTCATAATGGATAGGGAGAGTTGTGGGAGTTAATATGACATGACATGGTAAGGACAGTGTATGCCAACATACAGTTAAAACACATGCGTATTAATTATGATGGTGAATGAATTAGCTTCAATTTGAAGGAAAGCTCAGCCGCCAATATTTAAAACTACAAATTTCTTAAGGTGAAGTGGTGTGTGATGTAATATTTTGAACTTTGATGCTGGCGTGTCTAAATTTTCACATGGTCGAGAATGGTGGTATATTGTGTGAAACATTACATTTTGTGCTAGATGCACAAGATGTAGTTAATGTGATTGGATTGTGATGGATATGCTATTATTTCACGTTAGTCAGCAGTACACTCGGCTTGGTTTAAAATCATACAAATTATTGGTTATATGTATTTCCATTAGTAATGGAGTCTTCAAATGTTGTTTGTATCAAATGTGAGAAATGCAGGTGGTATCACTGTGAGACGCTCCTAAAGAATTATAGATTGATATTGAAGCCAAACATGGTGGAGGAATTTCTTCCACTATAGATTGAGGATTCGGTCATGGATGAGATTTTTGTGTGCCATTCAAGTATCATCAGGCATGCAATAAAGTGAGTTATTGGGGACGAAATTATGTTGCCCCACACCAAGTAGTTTCTGTTTCCATCACAATTGGTCTCGATATTTCTCTCAAACGCGTTGGATTTGTTACAATCAGTTCATCTATTTGAGATACTTTCTCAAAAGGTTGTGAAGCCACATTTTCTAAGAGAAAACAAGCTTAAAAAGAAGTGCAAAAATATGATATTGGGAAGGGTCATTCCCTGGTGGGGGGTCTATTCTCTCAGCGTCTCTTACTTAGAAATCATGATTATATGGTGGTGTTTGATAGAATCAAGCACTCAGTAGAGAAATACAGTTTCAGGCATGTTAAGAATGCCCTGCATACATATCATCGTATTCTTGGGAAAGAACTAGAGGACATAAATTTTTTTGTGGTGTATGCTCTATTAGATCTGCTGGAGATCCCGAATATCCTAGTCGTGTGTGTGAATATATCCCCGTCTTCATCTCAACAACACCATTCACATGATCTTCCTGACCTTAACATACATCCCTCTGGAGGTACAAGTTGGCATCCTGCTTCTAGCATGGCCTACTTAGATTGTGCGTTGTGGAGATCAATTTTTCTGCTAGAGTAGCATGTGCATAGCAATGTTAGCTCATCAGGTTGGGAGTTAGAACCACGGGGCATCCAGCAGGACAAAGTCGTGGGTGGTCACTCGAGTTGGACTCCAAGATCACATCTAGAATTTGATATTGCGGGCTCGAATGCCATGGAGGAATATGTGGCATATAGGGGTAAAATATTGTCTGAATGGATCACTCATTGATATTGGCTAAGGGTCGTACTATTTTGGGCATTTGGTTTCTTTTAACTGGAATTTGTACAATGAGTTTCTGTGTTTGGTTTCTACATTATCAGCTTGTATAGTTTTTTTTAGTCCACTCTTAGCTGCTTCTAACAGTTTAGATGTTGTAACTTCATGTATTTGTCGATTAGTCAAATTTTGTATTAATACTATGTAATGGGAAAGGATTCCAAGTTTTCTTTTTGGTTCTTTCCCGGATGAACCTTCAATCTAGTTTATAAATATATAATATATACAACGGGTATTCGCTTTTTCTTAAAAAAAAGCTTACAGGTAGAAGACAAATTTAGATTTTTTTACACCCTCTTTGGAAATTTCTAAGTTTTTTATGGCTACATAGATATGTGCACATTGTTGTGCCCATTCAGGAGCTAATATATTTCCTTTATAACTTACATTATTTTAATAAATAAATACCAACGAATAATTGAGATGGGTGTTTATTATCCATGTTAATATTCAATTAAGAAAATAATTGATATGAGCATCTTTTGTTTACTACAATTAAAAAGTATTTATAAACAAATCTAATGGAAAATTTTGAATGCCCACACATTGTTCATTCATTGAGTATTTCAAGCTCACCATTTTTTATAGTTTCAACACAACTAAAAATAGGAAGTTTGGCACATAGTAGCCCATTGAGTAGTGAAAGACACATGATTAAAAAAGCCATAGAACATAGACAACTTGTTATAATTTTTCTTTCTCAAATTAGTCCAAGTTTCTTTGATGTTTGTCAAATATTGTTGTCTAATACTATTCACTACGCGTATACCTACTATCTATCACATAAGGCACCAAATCTTAAGTGGGGGGATTTATTCCACGAATGAAAACAAAATTTTAACTCCTCTACATTTTCTCTAATCATTGTTCGAACCCTTGGATTGTTGTTTGCAATATAGTGAAACCTTTAGTTTCTAGATTTGTCTATTAGGATTAGGGTTTAGTTGAAAAGAACAAGTTTTTTCTTTTATTCCACTACTTAGTGGAAGGAATTATTGTTAGAATTCATAGAATTCTATCACCAAGATCCACTGTATGCAAAATAACCTGTTACAAAAGTAAATATTGGAGACAAAACTCAAAATGATCTCAAATACATAATATTCATTTAGAGAGGGAATCATGAAATACAAAGAGATCAATCCTTATAAAGGAGATTGAACACTAGAAGGTGGAGAAACCTAAGTTGCATAATAATAATTAATAAATAATCAATTATATGCCTAAAGTTAGCTTAAGTAAACTAGAGATAATAAGTGACTTTAATAATTAAATCAAATAATTTAATTAATAAGAGAATTCACTTATTACTCTAACACCCCACCTTAAGATAACTTAGGGAGAAGCTAATAACCTAGAAACAACTACTAAAAGAAATAAATCTGGGTCCCAAAAAAAGGCTTGATTAGGTACCCAATCAAAACCAAATCTCTGTAAAGTAGAGAAATAGAGAAAACCACATGGGAAAAAACTCTACTCTAAAAAGAGATGGAAAATGCATGCAGAAAAGAAATGGCTCAAAAGACTCTCTAAAAAGCATAAGTACAACCAACCCCCCATGAGAGAGGATCGAGACTCCAAAGTCCCCCCAGATCGATAGAACTCTTATGTCAATGATTGGACCAATGTGGCTCCATTGCAGAAGAAAAAAAGGTGGTGGACAAAGAAGAGGAAACCCCTAAATGTGAGGAGAAACTGGAAGGTCTAGTTGGTGCTCAAAAGAGAATGCATGAGACTTCTATAATGAATCTCCAATGAAGGTGGGCCAATAGATGTGATCAATCTATCATCTAAGAGGAGATGAATGTCATCTGATATGTCCTCAACAACTGGACTAGGTGGCTCGATGCATGGAGTGATGATGTCAGGTAATGCTAAAGAGGAATAAAGTTGAATAGATGTAAACTCAACAGGAGGTGGAGGTCTAAAATTTGCAACACTAGTCTCAGGAAAAAAATATAAGTTCAAGTGACCCGATTTCACCTCAATAGTCTCTCATGAAAAAGGAGAGATATTCTCCAACAGAGGAGATGGTGGACCAAAATGAGATGAGTACAAGCTGGAAGAATAACTATCCTTGTTGCAGAAATATTGTTGATGCAGGCACTTCTAGAGGTCATAACTTTTGACTCGAATGTGGGTTTTGGCTGAAATTTTATAGGCGGATTCGTGAGCTATAGTTAATGGAAATTCCAACTCAGCTTGCTATTATGGTGGCCATTTTGACATCTTTTTGGGAGCCTGAAGTTTTATCTCAACCTCCAAAATTAGCTTTTTCTATTTCTTTCCATTTTTTTTGAGTTTTGCTTTTGTAATAAATCCGAAATCGTGTTTCTGATTTCGTGGATTAGTTGGAAATTCATCTTGACTTAGTTGAGAGATTTTCTTGGGAAAAATTAAGGTTCTTAGGATGAGTTTTAAAAGTTACCAAAAATGGAAAAATCTATTTTTCTCAAAAATATTCCAAATATGGTAATTTTTAGAATTGTAATAAGTAGGAGTTTTCTTTCTTTGTAGAGGCATGGTAGATTGGATGCAGTCAATAAGAATTAGAGGTTCTATTATTCTAGCATTGTGTTATTTTCTCTAAATTGTTGTTTCTATGGTTTTGGGCTACATCAACTGCATGTCTCACTATCTCTGATGTCTATAGAATCATGAGTAAACTCAACTATCTTCCATGTCCCAATGTGAGTAATCTGATAGATAGAGAGAAGGTTAGAGGAAAAATATGGAGTAAATAGTAAATCATGGAATGCACCATCATCAATGTCAATAGAACCTTTCCCACATACAGTCATAACAGTGTTATTCCCCATCAAAATGTGTGGGGTAGGAGAAGCCTCAAAATATGAGAATAAATCCTGAGAGGATGCCATATGGTGTGAAGCACCTGAATCCAGTAGCCATCTAGAAGAGTGTGGAATAGAAGTTGCACATAATGCATGACCCTTTTCATTGTCCCATCCATCTATCTCGAATGATGATGAAGAAGAAGACCAATGAGAAGGAGAAGAAGGAATGTCAATTTTGCTCTTCTGAAGAAGACCTTGCAAATCAAAAATTTATTTTGCATATCCATCTATCTTCTTCTCATAAGAATGAGACTCATCATGATTGGGATTTTTATAATAAGCACACTAAGGTCTTTCTGTCTGTAATTCCCCCCATCCCCCTTAGGAGGAGGCGAGCCAAAGGAGTGCTGAAAACTAGAATCCTTCCTAGACTCTGTGGTCGGTGATATCTATTTATGCTTTGGCTTCCTTGAAGATGGGCGAGCTACCACTACATGATTTTATGATCCTGTAAGAGAATCAAGCTGAAATAGCTTTTCCTGCTGACGAATCAAACAATCAAAGAACACATCAAATGTAGGCATGTTGAATTGCGGACCCAAAGCATTCATGGTAGAATGGAAGGTAGAAGAGAATATCTGGAAGGGACCATGAAGCTTAGAAATAATCAGGTAAATGCACTCTATTTCTGTCTTATTCTTCCCACACTCCTGTAAGATGGATATGATAGATTTGAATTTTTTCAAGAAATCTTGAATATAAGCAAATGTCTCGGGACCCAAAGCTGACAATTATGCCTCAATTTGAAGTTCGCTCAACTCATTGACTATTCCAAAGAGAGTCTGAAAATTATCCCATATATCAAGATGGGTATCACACCCATCAAGATGGAAGAGAAAACTATGTGAAACATGTAGAGAAAGAAGACCCATGGCATCATCCATCTTATTCTTGTATTGCATGACCTCAAAAGGACAAGTCAACACTGGCTAAATGGTGTCTAAACAAGACCATAACCCTCATGATCGGAGAAGAAGATTCGTATGGTATTTCCATACATGGAAATTGTGAGGAGTGAGAATCTCAACAGATGTTAATCTACCATTGAATTAGAAGGAGAGACAATGCTTCGTTGGTTCGATGGAGTGATTCTATATATTTAATATTTGTTCCTATATACTAAGAAAATGTAGTGGATGGGTAGCTATGTATTTCAGTGAAATGGATCATTTACCATATGGACACTTTTCTTTCATTCCTATTTTGATTTTTTTTTAAATATTTTTTTTCAAAAAAAAAATTATATTGTTTTTTGAATATTTTTTATCAAAAAAATGTATTTTTCTCAGAATTCCCACCTCAGCCTCTGCCACATCATCACTCTGTCAGCTCTACCAAATTGGGACCTTGTTTAGCAGTTCGACCAGATTTAGCGGTATAAAGGAGATCAATCCTTATAAAAGAGATCGAAAACTAGGTGGAGAAACCTAGGTTGCATGATAATAATTAATAATATAATTAATTATTATATGCCTAAAGTTTAGCTTAGGTGAACTGGAGATAAAAAGTAACTGAATAATTAAATCAATAATGATTTAATTAATAAGTGAAAATACATTTTTACTCCAACACCCCCCTTAAGATAAACTTAGGGAGATGCTAAAAACCTAGAAACAACTACTGAAAGTAGGAAATATGTATTTTCACTCCAACACCCCCCTTAAGATAAACTTAGGGAGATGCTAAAAACCTAGAAACAACTACTGAAAGTAGGAAATACCTGTCACAAAAGTAAAGAATGGAGACACAACTCATAATATTGATCTGAAAGATAAAATATTCATTTAGACAAAGAATTGAGGGAATTATGAAAGAATTAATATTTACCAAGAGATCAATCCTTATAAAGGAGATCGAACACCAGAAGGTGGAGAAACCTAAGTTGCATGATAATAATTAATAATAGAATTAATTATTATATGCCTAAAGTTTAGCTTAAAAGTGAACTACAGATAAAAAGTGACTTAATAATTAAATCAATAATGAATTAATTAATAAGTGAAAATACCTTTTTACTCTAACACCCCCCTTAAGATAAATTTAGGGAGAAGATAAAAATCTAGAAACAACTACTGAAAGTAGGGAATGGGTCCTGCCAATAAGGTCTGATTTGGTATCCAAGTACAAAAAATATGTGTAAAAAGGAGAAATCTAGTGGGAAAAACCCCTCTCCAAAAAGAGATGAAGACTAGTGAAGGACTGTAGAAGCCTCCAAGCTAGAGAATGTCTTAGAAGATAGGACCAAAGATCAGGTAGAGAATACTATAATATGTATGAGTGCCCTAAAATGACACCACTCAAATCAGGATGTCAAACAAGGAAAACATCAGAACTTGAAGATACAGATGGCAAAAACACCAAAGTCTGAAGAGTTGATCAAAAGAAGAACATGTAGAACATCATTAGAGCATGAAGCTGCAAACATTGTCAAAGAATAGCTATTGAAACCTCCATTGAAATATAATCTGATCAGGTAGAGAAGATTGTAATCTATATGAGTGCCCTAAAATGAAACTGCTCAAATTAGGATGACAAACAAGACAAACATCAAAACTCGAAGCTATAGATGGAAAAAAATACCAAAGTCTGAAGCCTCCAAAATATGAATGAAAGAAGACTATCCATATGGTAAATAATTTATCTTACTAAAATGCATAGGTGCCTAGCCACTGCATCTTCCTAGTATATAGGGATAAACACTAAATACATAGAATCAATCCATCCAACCAAGGAAGCATATAGAACCAAAGGGAAATACCCCCATAATGATGATCAGGGAGAGACATGACAAATACACTGAGTTGGGCTATCAATAATAACTTCATGATGAAGAACATATAAGCAGAAATACATGCTGATGTCGATGATGAATATTCGCATGCCACACATGAGGCTAATATTGTGGAAGGAACACTCACTTAACAAAGGTAAAACAAACCTCCCTATGACACCTTACAATATAGTGTGAGTACAATCAGGCACAAAATGTGTGGGATCCCAAGCATGCACAATGGTACTTTACCTTAGTGCGTTTGTAAAAAAGAAATGCTATGGAAATAGATGTCTAAAAATCTCGTGTAAGGAAAATGATCCCAGGACTTGAAACATCCAAGATATCCAACAGATTGCAAAAAACTAAAAAATAGAATAAAATATACCTGGAGCAGATTCTGGTAATGAGACCCATAGAGGAAGAAAAAGAACATAACCATCTTTCTGACAATATGTGGAAGTCAAAAAATTGAGTCCGGAGGAACAAGATATGGAGAATGGAGTGCAAAATGAAACCCTAAATTTGACTAGAAAAAAACCCTGCAAGACAGAAAATTAGAAAATTAAACCTGGAAAATCAGGTTGGGCTCAGAATCAGCTTTTCGATGATATCTCGTTTGGTAAAAAATGCCTCCATTTGCTAAGGATATGAGAAAATAACCAACAACACCCTGTAAAGGCAAACAATATGCTCTAGTGGCTCCTGGGTGGTGCACGAGCGGTTGGCGGTGCCCAGGCGGTGAAAATGGGTAGTGTTGCTGCATAGCTGCTTGGGAAGCGCAGCTGGCTCAAGCCAATTACGCAGCTCAGCGACCCTACCCAAGGTGGTCCCTAAAATAATTTTTTTATTTTTATTTTGAATTTTGATGATAGCGCGTCGATTTTTCGTGTCCATAAAATGAGCATGTGCAAAACAATTGCCTCTGATGGAAAGTTTGCTCAAATTTGATCTGCCTTATATGGAAATGGGGATTTTTGGGAATTTTGAGCACATCCATGAGGTCGGTTTGTGCCCAAAGTGCTCCAAATAAAAAATCCCTTCCATATCCACACAAAAAACTCTAAAAACTTGAAACCCTCGGTGCTCCAGAAAATCTTCAAAAAACCTAAGACCAAGCTGCAACAGCAAGACTCTGATACCATGTTAGAATTCAAAGAATTCAATCACCAAGATCCACTATATGTAAAATACTTGTCACAAAATAAAAGAATGGAGATACAACTCATAATGATCTGAAAGATGAAATATTCATTTAGAGAGGGAATTGCAAAAGAATTAATAATTACAAATAGATCAATCCTTATAAAGAAGATCGAACACGAGAAGGTGGAGAAACCTAGGTTGCATAATAATAATTAATAAAGAATTAATTATTATATGCCTAAAGTTTAGCTTAAGTGAACTAGAGATAAAAAAGTGACTTAATAATTAAATCAATAATAATTTAATTAATAAGTGAAAAGATGACTTAATAATTAAATAAATAATGATTTAATTAATAAGTGAAAATATCTTTGTAATTATTAATTTTTTTGTAATTCCCTCTATTCTCTCTCTGAATGAATATTTAATGTTTCAAATCATTATGAGTTGTGTCTCCATTATTTGCTTTTGTGACAGGTATTTCCTACTTTCAGTAGTTGTTTCTAGGTTTTTAGCTTCTTCCTAAGTTTATTTTAAGGGTGGTGTTAGAGTAAAAAGATATTTTTACTTATTAATTAAATCAATATTGATTACCTTTCATCTGGGTACTTTATTTCACCTTTCATCTCTTTTCGGAGAGGGGTTTTTCCCAGTTGGTTTTCTCCTTTTCTCCTCTTTACAGAGATTTTTGTACTTGGGTACCTTTAATTTTTTATTTTTTTTCTTGGTACCTCTGCCAAATTCGGCCAAACTTTTGGAAGTCCCACCATATTTAGCGGCAACACCATATTTAGTGGAGCTCCACCAAATTTAGTCAAGATTTCTTGGGGTTCATGGATTGGAGTCCTCTTTGGATTTTTGCTCATATCTTGAGCAAACAGAGGCGTTTTTCGCCAAATGAGATATCGTCAGAAAGATGGTTCTGAGCTTGACTTGATTTTCTAGGTTTATATTTCTGATTTTGCCATCGTGTAGGGTTTTTTTCCAGATAAAGTCATGGTTCTTTTTTGCACCTCGGTCACCATATCTTGCTCTATCAGACTCCATTTTTTTACTTCCGCATGTCGTTGGAAAGCTAGTTTTGTTCTCCTTTTTGTATAGATCTCATTGTTAGAATATGCTCCAGATATATTTTATTCAAGTTTTTCTTTTTGGCATTCTGGTGGATATCTTAGATGTTTAAGGTCCTAGGATCATTTTCCTTGCATGAACTTTGCAGACATCTATTTTTGTCGCATTTTTTTTTTGTAGACGCACTGAGATAAAGTGTCATTATGCATGCTTGGGATCTCACACATTTTGTGTGTGATTATACTCACACTATATTATAAAGTGTCATGTGGGGTTTGTTGTACCTTTGTCAAGTGAGTATTCCTTCTACAACATTAGCCTCATGTGTGTCATGCGAATGGTTATCCTCGACATTATCCTGTATTTGTGCTTGTACACTTTTCATCATGCAATTATTTTTGGTAGTCTAACCTAGTGTATCTGTCATGCCTCTCCCTGATCAACATTATGGGGGGTATTTCCTGTTGGTTCTATATACTTCCTTGGTTCGATGGAGTGATTCTTTATATTCAATATTTTTTCCTATATACTAGGTATATGTAGTGGCTGGGTACCTATGCATTTCAATGAGATGGTTCATTTACCATATGGACACTCTTCTTTCATTCCTATTTTGGAGGCTTCAAACTTTGGTTTTTTTTCCATCTGTATCTTCGAGTTCCGATGTTTTCCTTTGTTTGACATCCCAATTTGAGTAGTGTCATTTGAGGGCACTCATACAGATTACACTCTTATCTACCTGATCATATTCTATTTTAGTAGAGGTTCTAACAGTTATTCTTTGACAATATTTGCAACATCATGCTTCAGTGGTGTTCTACATGTTCTTTCTTTGTTCTTATTTTTTGGGACATTCTCTAGTTTGGAGGTTTCTTTAGTCCTTCACTAGTCTTCATCTCTTTTCGAAGAGGGGTTTTTTCCACTGGGTTTTCTCCTTTTTTCCTCTTTAAAAAGATTTTTTTGTACTTGGGTACCTGATCAGGACTTGTTTTTGGGACCCATTTCCTACTTTCAATAACTGTTTCTAGGTTCTTAGCTTCTCCCTAAGTTTATCTTAATGGGGGTGTTAGAGTAAAAAGGTATTTTCACTTACTAATTAAATCATTATTAATTTAATTATTAAGTCACATTTTTTTTTCTCTAATTCACTTAAGAGAAACTTTAGGCATATAATAATTATTTCTTTATTAATTATTATCATGCAACCTAGGTTTCTCTACCTTCTGGTGTTCAATTTCCTGTATACCGATTGATCACTTTGTAATTATTAATTCTTTTGTAATTCCCTCTATTCTCTCTCTGAATGAATATTTCATCTTTCAGATCATTATGAGTTGTGTCTTCGTTCTTTACTTTTGTCACAGGTGTTTTGCATACAATAGATCTTAGTGATTGAATTCTTCCACTAACAATTAATAAGAGAATTAACTTATTACTCTAGCAATTATTTTATTTATGGTTTAGTTTTTTTTCTCTCTTTTTAGCCTGCTAATATTTATCTCATAATTTGTTTTACTTTATTTTTCTTCTATGTTAATTCACTATGCAACATGAATTATTTATTTGAAGCAGGAGGCCGAAAACCAAGGATTTACTTGGCTTAAAAAACACATGTTTCAATATATTGTAGATACTGAGTTCGATTATTGAATGTAGGACAATTTTCCACTGCCATTTATGAAATGCACTTTGGAGTGGTGCACAATAGTTATAGTTAAAGATTCAATTTGAACTTTCATTCCACACTCAAACTTGTGTGAGTGCCGCAAGAAACCCGAACAATCTGGTAGATGTCTCTCCCAAAATAAATGTGACATCCTAACAATCAGATGGATGTCTCCCTCAAAATGGCTTAAATATTCACATCACTAGAATCCATTGTCGTAGAAACATTACACTTAACCCATGTTCCCATGTGACTGGTTACGTACATTTTCTTCTTAAATTTAAGTAGTTAAGTGTTCTCATGCAAATTTAAAAATGTGTAAAAGGATAACTAAGCTGATAGGCTTTTCTTGTGAGCTTGTTCACGTACGAATCACCTAAATACTTATCTCATGCTCAATACATATCTCACAACTATCAAAAAAAATTTATGAACTCTGTTAAATCATCTTCGATCACTTAGTTGTGCGTTCATATCAGAGCACCCAAAACATTTACAATGAAAATGAAAGACACATCATTTCCAAGGAGCTCTTCCCTGAGCTAGAACACGCTTGATAATTTGCTGACAACATATTTGATAGTTGTATTTTATATTTTTTAAACAAGCTACCTACCTTAGCCATAAAACATCTCTATCTAGCTTGTTTGATTTATTATTAGCATATTTTTTTCTGTAAAAGCTAATAGGAAGTGCATAAGTTTTTCCTATATAGAAGGAAATGATGTTTCAAGAAAAGGGAAAGTAATAATTAAAGCGTTGATTTAAATTTTTTATTAAATCTTACTCTTATCATTAATTACCGAATTGCATGCACAATGATTCTTACATTTTCTTTATGGGCTTCCATAGAGGCATTTCAATATCGCTTTTAATGCATTAATGTATGCATATTTTGTTTACCCATTCGAAATATTTCCCCATCAATGCATGCCTTGTTGTTGGTTCGAATTGCTACCTGGATCACTTTACTGCACGAATATGTTGAAGCAATAGTTATAGGAGCTTAGTTTGGATATTCGTAGGAGAGAGGAGCAAATTATTTGAACCAAAATTGATCTTGTGCAAGTTTGTAGTGTGTATCCAACAAAACATCTCAATAGGCTCAGGCTCATCCATCCCTTGGAATGAAAGATTGAATAAAGTCATTGTTTATTCAAATGGCGAGTTTCTATTATGATTCTAATGTATGTTTTTCAATGTTGCGATTGAAAAATGGGTATGTATAGGAAACACCATTGGTGGTAGGGTTAGGATTTTCCATAAGTGCACGAGAAGGGTGATACAAAATCCACACTTGGCACAATTTTAAGACTTGTCACTCTCATTCTGGGAGTCAAGTATCTTCATTATGTTGAACCTTGACATGTTTGTCATTGATGTCAAAAATGAGTTAACTAGATGGATATGGTTAATTGGATCAATGTATGGTTGTGATGCAATTTGGTGTTGTTCATAAGTGATTGAATCGTAGGTGAGTTGATTTCATGATGGGGTATGAGTTTATGGTATGTTGGGTACACTTACTGATCATATGTGATTGTGACATTTCTTAGTTACTTTCATCTAGGCAACATGAGATGTGTATGGTAAGCAAGATTTCTGGATGGTAATCACATTATATGAACAAATTTGTTGGTAATAGTTACTCTCAACAAAAAGATGTAAATATGGTAGTCATGAAGCATGCGAGCTACCAACCAGTGAAGGCCACCATAGACGTTTTAGGAACCCGATACAGGCCCACTCGTGCCTGAAACCTCTTTGGCTTAGAGCCAAGGACTGAGGAACATCCACGCTGCCAAATTCGCCTGGGGCACGATCCTAGCCTCATCCCTTATGGTGTCGAAGCCTTGCACTCAGCAAGACTTGATTCTTGGTGGACTCGTTGTGAGCCATTCAACTTCAACAGTAGACCAAGGGCCCATTGACACAATGACTTATTTTGGTTATATGATATATTGGCAAACAACATTTGAGAATTCAAAATAGAGAAAACTAATTGACAAATTACATGTCACAAATCATTCTTAACAACAGAGAAAAGATACACGGTTAATGGAAGACTATTATTTTTTGAAACTACTTAGAAGAACCAATGATTCTTCTTAAAGAAATTTAGATTAAAGTTTTCAACCAATTTGTCAAAGTAACCGACACAAGTGTTTATGAAGGAAAAGAGTATAGTTTTTGATAAAACCGATTGTGTTTAAACAAAGAATGAAGATTAGTTAATAAGAAAGAAATCCATTTTTAAAAATGAAATGAAAATGTTTAATAAGATGAATCGGTTTTAGCACCAGCGCTATATACCTATTTCAATAAGTTTGAAGAAATTATTCTCATGACTTGTGGTTTCCATAACCAATTGGGAGGAAAAGGGAAAAAACTGATTTGTTATGGTATATAGCAGATTTGGTTTTTATTATATAAGTGCCAAGTTAGTTATGGAAAAGAGTGAACATTCAATGTTTTAAAAGGCTGAATGAACAACGGTTTTACAAGAAATCGATGAAGATGGTTTGGAGTTAAAAAATTGATTTGGAAATTGAAGAATCGATATGTTACTGGAGATTTGGAATGTTGATAAAGGCTTTCTGACAAAGTTATTCTTCATGACAGAGAGATATGGGGTTATGATTTTCACATATAATCTGATGAACACTAATGCAGAAATTAAGACAATAGCTTGGGTGAATCTGTAACAGTATTTCAGATAAGTCTTGATCAGATATTTTGCAGTTTAGTGGAATGGTGTTTCAACAGAGAAAAGGGTTTGTTTCATGTAAACAATAATTGTGACTATTTGATTCAGATTCAGATATTGTAGATGTAGTCAGTGGGCACTGACAGGATGGATCATTGATTAGATTTGAGTTCATATTCAGATTTTGTATTGTTGATGTTTATTGTTGCTGACAGTTTTGCTATAGGAACTTTGATTGCTACAGGAACTTCGAAGAAAACATGTGCAAAAGGTTATGATATCATTTAAAGATGCATAATTGAATATTCATGTTATGTGCAGATTGGAAATACTCACTTGGATATCTAATTAATGTTGTATAAGCCTTGGAATGTTTATCATATATGAAAGATTGAAAACATTGAGTATGCATTGTTAAAGGGATGAAAGATATTATTTGGAATATTATTAATGAGAACAAATTATGAAGGGGATAATTTTTGTAATAAGTGAAATGTATGGAAACAGAGTAACCCTCTCAATATTATTTTTCTCAAATATATATAAGGGAAGTGAGTGCTTCTAGTTATTGGGAAGTGGGTGCTTCTTTCTATTGTAAAGTGGGTGCTTTTAGAGATAGGGATGGGTGTTTCTTGGAGTTGTAGCTCCTAAATGTATAAGGGTGTTGGTGTTTTTCAGAGTTGTAGCTCTGAAATTGATTGCCTCAAAAGCATAATAAAGGGCTTTGAGAAAGTGGTTTTTGACCCTGAGGGGTTTTCCATTATAAACAAGGTGTCTACGGTCCAATTATGTATACTTGTCTTATTGCTCATTGTATCTTTCATTTAAAACACAAATATTTATCGATGATAAAAGTAATCAATGAATATACATCATTAGTTTAAAGATAAAAGTTAAAAAGTTTTATAAATCACCCATTCACCCCCTTCTCACTGATCCCGATATTCCAATACCTTAAACTTTGTATGCTTGGACTCGATTATTTTCCTTCCTTCAAACCCACATCTCTAAAATAACATGATTACCTCTTAAGACATAAACACCTATGCTTTAACACAGAAAGTGTCAATGTAGAAAAAGTGGAGCCGCATAGAAAGGTGATCGTTGTGAACCATCAAGATGCTGGTGGCAGCGATCACATTTCCAAAAAATCCAATGAAGCCAAAGACATTATGCTACGAAAAACTAAAAATACTGGCATCTTTGTAGGACACAATTCATTTTTATACATATCATACAAGGAGACTATGAGTTTTAGTACATAATTTGTTTATATATATATCATACAAGGGGACTTAGCTTTTGCTTCCAATTATAGAACTGAAATTTTTGGCCATCCGTCATTATTGTATTATGGTTTATAATATTTTACAATGGGGTTTTATCATTTTTTATTTCATGCTACACACTATTTTATTACTCAAGTGTGATATAATAGGAATTTATACATGCAAGTGTGATGCAGTGTGAGAATACAAGAACTGAAAACCTTTGTTTTTTTATTACTGTACGTGTATATCTGCCAAGTTGTGGGTTGTATTATTATAGTGTATAGATTTGAACTTGTCTTTTTATTTTATCAACGCATCTCTATTCCATTTTAACAACTCCTTAGACAACTTAAATGTCTAGGTCCTGAGAAAACATTCTTCGAAGTTCACATGGGTTCAAGTCTCTCTTGCCATGTGCTTGGGAAATGACATTATGGTTTTATTCAACCTCCTTTACAACACTTCCCCTTGTTTCTGATGGGTGTATCTACTAGCACTTGCACCAGAGAAAAGGGTGCAAGGGGTATGTTGATAGAAAATAGATGTAATATAACAATTAATATTCTTGAATTTGTAGTTACTAAA
>MU226080.1:1626078-1643126 GCA_018584345.1 Thuja plicata
GGTCAGATTTGTAATCAAATTGGTTCCACTCAAATATACTTTAATTCAATGACTAAATCATTAATATAATATTCTAAAATAGAAACATAATAATTATAAAACCAATTCAATATTCAAAATAATATTAAAACCCTAAATTCAATACCTAACAAAGTTAAAATATTTAAAATATAGTTTTTTTTAAAAATCAAATGATAAAATTTACTATTACTTCGTCGAGACAAAAACAAGGGATAAACGTTATGTTTTAAGGGGCCTACACGTCAACAACCAACCAACCAGATTACATTTAAGCGTGTGTCTAGTTCGTGCTCCGTTATTTTGAAACGTCCAATCTTGATGAAGTGCCCAATGTTATGCACTAATATTAAGTGGCAAAAAAAAAAAACTCTAAACCTTTTTGATTACTCATCTTGCACAGAATGATTCGTTTGTACCAAATTTTGGATTATGTCTGACACGGCCACTCACAAGATCGGTTCTGCACCAATACAAACATGCCGTCGACCGTCGGTGGATGACGCATTATTTTTGTCCATAATGTCAAACCACTGCCTAAAAAATAACAAACCACTGTATTGTACAGCTGTCTGATTTCCAGTGTCTGACAGGTTTTTGTGAAAAGCTCCCGCAATATAGCCTATCGGCTAACTATGCCTGAAGAGTTTGAGTTTTTAGTCTCTGCTTCTCTGTTTTGTTAGTTTTATTGTTTCAATTTGTCTACTTTTGTGATCTTGCACTTGCAGTTCTTCATTTGGAGGCTCTAATTCTGGTTTGATGGAGACTCTAATTCTTTCCCCGTAGATGGTGATATTAACCTTCAAGCCCTTGGTCTTTTCTCTTTGTTGTTGTCTTTCTACATAATTCCTTCTCCCTTCTTCCAGTGTACATGGGTTGCAATAAATCACAAGGTGGTTTGGTTTTCATTTGGCTTGTTTGCTTGTCTATTCTTCTAAAGCAATAGAGATTATCAATTAATTGGCGTTTAAACTGAAACAATTGCAGGGTTTGTATGATATTTAGCTTGTTGCAGTAGAGCTATTGGAGAAGCCTGTGTGATACAAGGTAAAATTATATCCTCCTAATATAGTAGGCTTCTTATGCTTTCTAATTTTTAATCTTTGTTTCTTCAATCATCTTCTTTGGAAGGACTTTTAGAATTGTTATCTATTTCTTTGAATGGGACTTGACAATCTATTTCCTTGTCTAGATTTGACAATCTATTACCTTGATGGGGACTTACAATATGTAAGGAAATAGACGGTAGTTTCATGCATAATAACTCACATTTCAAATGGTCGATTGCACTGACATTAGCTTATTTAGGCCATTTAGCTTTACATATCCTTTTGTTCTTTGAAACATGTCTTGGTGTGAGACATGAAAATAATATATTCCATTTGTTTTCAGCTATTGTTTGTGGTAAATATCTTCCCTACTACTAGTAGTTCAACATGGATGGGAATCACAACAAATTGCACCCACAGTTGGGTCACCTGAAATGGGTGTTTGGTAGTGCAGTTTCGAGAATATTATTAATTTTTTCTATTCTGTGACTCTTCAAAAAAACCATCATTGGGAAGAGCCTCCATGATCTCAATATGTGATTGAAAAAATGCCCTTTTTTCCCTGAGAAAATATGATGGTTTCTTCATTGCCTGGACCCACTTTCTAATTCCTCTTGTTTGAAGATTTATAGTTAAATTTTTGAAAAGATTTAAGAATTTAAGAATTTTGTTTTTATGAACAGTGGAAGAATTCACTATATATAGTTATCTAGTATACCAAAACGGTGCAAAATTTCTACTGATTTGTAGCAAGCACCTTCTCTCTTTCCATGATCAATCAATGACCTAAAAGCCAAGGGCCTATGGTGGAAGTTACATTGTTTTTCAGAACTGAGTGGTTTCTAGTATTATTCCAATTGTCCATCACAATGCTAGACCCATTTGTAGCAAGCGTAGTATTATTATAATTATGCTTTACTTACACCAATATGCAGAATATGTAGTATTATTATGGTCATTCTTTGCATGACAATTTTTCTCTTGTGAGTAAGGACCATGTAGATCATTTAAACTCCAAGAGTTTTATATCTTCCAATTGACTATTTATAGCACAAAACCAACTCATTACAATGACATCACTCAACATTAAACACTAGCAATTTTTTTTCACCTTTGCCTCTCAGGAAATACATGTTTGCAATGGGGTTTGGTTTGATGCCAATGATATGTAGTGTTTTATTGTTTGGAGCCATTTAATTTAGATGGTTTACACGCCAGACTATAAATTTTGCACATATGTGTATTTTTGCAAAAACTGTAATATGGGTGGTTTAACTATTGGGCTTGAAAATCAATGTCTTGGTGCTTATCCGCCACATAATTTTATAGTGGTCTTATATTTGAAGCTACAATATGTGCCTTATTTTTGATGGGATTGGATTGTTCATTCAACGTTGTTACCCTAATTTTACCTTCCAGGTAGCATCAAACCTTGTGGAGTTTCATAGTACTGTGGAGGATGAGAGCTGCAGTGATACCTTTAAGGAGGATTTTGGATATGTGGTATTTGAGATAGGTTTGATTCCAAATTTTTATTCCAAATGCGTTGGCTCAGTCCTCATCTGACCATGAATGACAACCTGAACTTTTATGTCTCTCCAAGTTTACTGTAGTTATACACACAAGATTCCCCTGTTGTATTTTTTACTCAATACGTACACATTCATGTTCATGATTACTTACAGTTATTGAAGAGCTTGTAATTTTATGTATCAATTTATTAATGTTATTCCAAAAGGTGCTTCATTGATGGTATTTTTGTATGTGATTTAACCGAAGTTATAGTATCTGCAAGATCACCAAAATGTGTGGACGCCACCACCCTCATGATCAACAACAACCAGATCGAGCTCCTTATCTGGGCTCTCCCCATCCTCCAGTCTTTGTTCGCTGTGCAAGGGACAATCTGTCCAACCTTAGCGGTTGTATTGCCATGGTAGCGACACTAATGAGTCTGGCCCAAATCAGGTTTGTTGTTTTACTCTTTTATAGTTCATTAGAATTATATTTCAATCCCATGTAGAAAACTACCACAACTATCTGCAGGTAAGTTCAGAAATTTTAAAGGAGTCTGAAGTTATTTCATTGAGTTTTGTCTTATAATTATTGAATTTGAATGCATTGATAAACTTGCTCAACAATCAGAAGCAAATAGCTCAAAAAAATATGATAGATTTGAATGTATTAATATTTTTAGATTTGATTTCCCTCTTTAAAATATTTTTTCATCAATGCATGTATTCTGTCCATTGTCATGATTTCTCTATTGTTGTCACTCAAATTATGGATAAACACATGGGGCTCTTAATATGTATGGATCAATTCATAAAAAAGATTAGAGATAAAATTACCTATAGAATAAGGGCATTTATATCTATTGCAAACACAATTTTATTACTTTCCTTTAACAAAAACTTTTTTTGAACTTCTTTAGGTGCAAGTGCTAGTTTAGAATCGTAAATATTAATATTCATTCTGAAGTTAAAGCTCTTTCAAGAACAATGTATGAGACCAAAAATCTTTAAACATTCAAGTGTTAGAGAGATTCAAATTAAAAATCTTTCAAGGAAAAACTTCTGCACGTAGTAAACTGTTCATCTGCTTCATGTACGAAGTAGCTAGACTATAATGGATTATAGCCTCAATGAATTTATCAACCCAAGTAAAGATGGCACGCACAAGCACAATCACGTCCTCACTTTCTTAGTTTTGGTGTATGCATCAAATGAGGATTGGTTTCAAGACTTCAACATATTAAATTGGATTGATATTTAACAAGGATGCAAAGTGTCAAAGTTCCTGCTTAAGTTAAATGTAAGTTCCTGTTTCCAATATTTGTCATCATTGCATCTTTTTTTTTCTTTTTTTTTTTCTGAAATTTTGAAGTGTCAAATGATCCAGATCACATACCACCTGGATACCGCCACGACCTCTTGATAGCGAAAGGAGTAGAGAGATTGAATAGAAAGAGAACCTAGTGCACCCAAATATTGACCATCTGGGTTCAACTTAGTTCCTTGTTTGAAAAGAAAGAGAGCCAAAAGTACCCAGATATTGACCATCTGGATATAATCTCTCCCTCATGATGGATATTTCTGTAATCTCTCTCCCATCTGGATATAATCTCTCCCTGGACCTAATCTCTCCCTGAACATAATCTCTCCCTTTAATAGCAATGCCAAAGTCATTTAAAAAAAAAAATATTCCTTGAATTTCCCTTCCATTAGCAACATAGCTCTATTTTAGCCAAAAAAAATTCAGGTGTTCAGTGTAGAAAAATACCTTGCTTTGTATAGATGTATCTCTTCCTTCCATTTGTTTACTTGCATCAACATAAATGATCTTCTAATTTTTGTGTAAGCTGATGCAATCTCCTAGTCAGCTTACTGACCGATAGACAAGGGTTGGACCCCTAGTCTCTTTCTCAGGTACTCAAATGAATCTTTCAATAATGGCTTGGTGAATATGTTAGCTAATTGTTCCTTTGATTGAACATATTTCAGTATCACTTATTTTTCTTTCACTTGTTCTCTTAATTAATGATACTTGATTGGTATATGCTTAGTCTTAGCATGCATGTCTAGATTCTTTGAAATGTTAATTGCACTGGTATTATCACAATAGATAATCACTGGTTCTAGAATTTTCATATTCATACCTTCCAGTAATTGTTTGATCCATGCAATATGTGAGCAGTTTGTAGCAGAAGCCACATATTCTGCTTCTACAGTAGATTGTGAGATTCATCCTTGCTTCTTTCTGATCCATGTGACAAGTCTGTCACCCATGAAGAATGCTCCTCCAGTTGTGCTCTTCATGTCATCTAAATTTTTAGCCCAATCAACATCTGTATAGACTTGAAGCTCAAATTTGCCCTTTTTTATACCATAAGTCATAGTCCTTGGTGTTCTTTAGATATATCAGAATTCTCTTGATAGAAGTATGTGATTCTTTGGGATTAGCAGAGAATCTTGCAACTATTCCTATTGTATGTGCTATATCTGGTCTGGTATGAACAACATACATTAGTTTGCCAATCATTGATCTATATAGGGTCTGATTTGCCTCTTTTGACTTATCTTCCTTTGTTAGCTTACATCCAATTTCCATAGGTGTTCCAACTAGCTTGGAATCTTCTATCTTGAATATCTTTAGAACTTCCTTGATGTGTTTGGATTGAGTGATATATATGCCTGCATCTTGTTGAAGAATCTGTAGACCAAGAAAGAATTTGATCTCCACAAACATAGACATTTCAAACTCTTTTCTCATTTCATTAGCAAAGGATTTACATAACATATTATTACCCCAAAATATGATATCATCAACAAATATTTCAGCAATCAGAATATTATCATCAATATCTTCTTTTAAATATAGATTTCTATTTTCACTTGTTCTTACAGATCCAATGCTTATGAGATAGGAGTGAAGTCTATCATACCAGGTTCTAGGTGCTTGTTTCAATCCATAAAAGGCTTTATGTAGTATACATACCATGTTTCTCTTGTCTGGATCAACAAGCCCTTCTGTTTGTTTAATGTATACCTCTTCATCCAGTATTCCATTTAGGAATGTAGACTTGACATCCATTTGTTATACCTTGAATCCTTTGAATGTAGCATAAGAAAGAATAATTCTAACTCCTAGTCTAGAAATGGGTGCAAAGGTTTCTCCATAATCAATACCTTATTCTTGTGCATACCCCTTGCATACTAATCTTTCTTTATTCCTTGTGACTTCTCCATTCTCATTCAGCTTGTTTTTGAATATCCATTTGGTACCAATGACATTCGTGTCATCTGGTCTTGGTACTAGTGTCCATGTCTTGTTCTTCTCAATCTGTTCTATCTCTTCATTCATAACACTTACTCATTCTTCATTTTCAAGTGTAGTATTAGCAGATTTAGGCTCAAAGTCACAAATTAAACATCTAGTGTTCAGTGACTTACTTCTTATTCTCATTCCGGCCTTCTTGTCTCTTATGACCTTATTCTGTAGATGATGTCTTCTAACATACTTGGAAATTTTTGGTTTAGCTCTGTCTTCATCATTCTGATCATCATCTTGACCTTCATTCTGATCTCCATCGCTTGGAACATCATTTTGAGTATTTTTCTGATTTTGGTATTTGCAGCCTGATGCTCAGGTGCAATGTTATGTTGCTTGGGAGTGATACACTATTGCTCAGGTAGAGTGCCAGGTTCTTCATTGTAAATAAACTTGTTACATAGTCTTCTGGTTCTTTTCTGCTTTCCTCATCAATTTTCTCTTTATATTCATCTATTCTGACATTTACACTTTCAATGATTTTGTTAGAGGACTTGTTAAGACATTTATAAGCCTTGCTTTTGGTGGAATACCCTAGAAAGATACCTTCTCCACTTTTGGAGTCAAGCTTTTCATTTCTATCATCTTTCAAAATATAACATTGACTACCAAAAATTCTAAAGTAACTTACATTGGGTGTGTAACCATACCATAGCTCATAGGGTGTCTTCTTGGTGTCTTTCTTCAATTGTACTCTATTCAATGTGTAGACAGTAGTACTGACAACTTCCCTCCAGAATGTTTGAGTGATGCTTTTCTCGATCATCATTTTTCTTGCACAATCAACAATGAATCTATTTCTCCTTTCAACAATCTTGTTTTGTTGTGGTGTTCTTGGTGTAGAAACCTATTTTTTAATTTCATGCTCATTGCAAAAGTTAGTGAATTCATCTGAAATAAATTCCCCTCCTCTATCTGATCTTAAGCATTTTAATTCCTTACCACTTTTTTTTCTACTATATCTTTATACCATTTAAACATCTTGAATGCTTCTGATTTATCTTTTAGGAACATAACTGTCATCATTCTAGAATAATCATCTACAAAGAGAATAAAATATCTATCTCCATAGTAACTCTTTGTCCTCATGGGTCCACATAGATCAGTGTGGACTAATTCTAGAATTGCATTAGATGTATGGGATTTTCTCTTGAAACTAGACTTTGTCATCTTACTTTTTTGACAATTTGTACAATGATATGCTCGAGCTTTGACATGCTCGGTAAGCCTCTTACTTTCTTCTTATTTCTTATCTTAATCATGTTGTCAAAATTCACATGAAATAATCTTTTATGACACAACCATATGTCCTCCTTTCTAGCCATTAAACAAGTGGTGTTAATGTCATCAAGATAGAAAAGGCTACCTTTTGTCTGTTCATCATTTCCGATCAACCTTCCTAACTCATTGAAGATCTTTGCCTTCTTATTCTCAAATTCTACTCGATGACCTGTGTTATTCAGTTGTGAAACACTCAATAGATTATAATTAAGTCCTTTTACCCAATAAGATTTTTCACATTTGATTAGGTTATTCAACATTATGGTTCCTTTACCTTCAACTAGACAAGGTGAGTCATTGCCCATTCTTACTGATCCACCATTATAATACTCAAAAGTTTCAAACTTTTGTTTATCACCGGTCATGTGGTGAGTGCAGCCACTATCTATAATCCAGAAAAAATTCTTACTAACCTTAGATATGAGTACAGTTTCTACATACCTTTCTTCTTCCTCTAAATCATCCTTCATGGCTACAAATACCATCTCAATGTCTTCATCAGATTCGGTGTCAGTGTCTCTAGCTTTATTCTCAGCTAGGTAACAAGCTTTCTTCCCTTTGTCCTTGTAGTCTCGGGTATATCTTCTATCAGATTTTCATTTTCTTTGGTAATATTTGTCATCGCCTCTATCAAAATTCTTTTCATATGTTCTGTCATTACTTCTGTCATCTTTTATTTTGTTAGGATATCTTGCAGCAAAGTGTCCAATCTATTTACAATTAAAGCATACAAGTGGTAACTTACCTTTGTATCTACCTTTGCCTCTCTCCAATCTTCTTTCTATTAATGCTTCAATCTCATCAAGTCCTTGTTCATCACTATCACTTTCACTATCACTCCTCATAGTGTGTTTATGACTTGACTTATTTATTTTCAAAGAATATTTGAATGCAGACTCTATAGATGGTAAGACACCATTATCAAATTTTTTCATCTCAAATGAAATGAGTCTTCCAATTAGACTATCTAGAGTAACATTATTGTTTGCAACTGCTCTCATTTCTTGTATAACATATACTCTAATAGCATATACATGTAGTAAGGTTCTTAGGATTTTACTTACCACTATCTCTTCTTCAAGTATACCTCCAACTCCTCTGATAGCATTGACTATCTCTTTTATTTTGCAGCTATACTGAGTTATATTTTATCCTTCTTTCATCCTTAGGTTGTCAAACCTCCCTCTTAGGCTCTCTGCCTTAGCTCTTCATACATTATCGTCTCCTCCATGTACCAGCTTCAATTTATCCCACATTTGCTTTGCAAAGGTGCAATTTTTGACATCTTCAAACTCAGCATTGGAGAGTGAGGAAGCAAGTTCTATCATCATGTAATTATGCTCATGCTTTTCTCTTAATTGCTCTAGTGTGTGAGGTCCTGTAGGAAACACATATACATTATCTTAGTATTGAACAACATTATTTCCAATACCTAATAGGTGGATTCTTATTCTTCTTTTCCATGATGCAAAGTTGTCTTTGTTCAACTTGGGCACATCTCGTTTTCTCATATTGTGATCTTTTGCTTAGGTCTTTAAACCTTCATTCTAAGCACACAAGATCTGATACCAATTGTTAGAATAACTGAGAGGGGTGAGGTGGGGGGGGGCCGAATCAGTGGCCTCAAAATATTCTAATAAATCAACCACAAAATGTTATATCTTAAATATAAACCTCAAGTTATCTTTAGTCCCACAAGATGTATGCCTTGAAATAATCTTAACAAATAACTACTACTCTGAATTCACTGTTAAACCTTATTCTTACTGTTTACCGATTAGCTGTCTTTCATTTACCATAATACAATAAATTACTTAGTGTATACTGATCAATCTAGATTAGTTATGTGTAATGCAAAACACTAAAGTAATGACTCATAAACACATTGACACATAGATTTTTAACGTGGAAACCTTGTTAAGGGAAAAACCACTTGGGATCGGTAACCCAAAATTTTCACTCTTCTAAAGTGAGCTTGGTGAAGAGCCAACCCTATTAAAGGTTACAAACACATTGTTAGGTGTGAACTTGTTAGTGGATTTAAATAGAATAGTTTGTCACTTGATATTGGGAATCTCTATGCTACTTTTATAACCAAACCCAGTGTAGTTTGTCAATTGGTATTTGGCATCTTTATGCTATTTTCATGACCAAACCTTTTGATACTCCTTAGGATGTATCTCAAAACAAAAAGGATTGTTAAGTCCTGCTCAGTTAAGAGACTTTCTGATCGAATGGTTAAACAGAAACAGTAAATGATCTGTTCACACATACAATTATACTTTGCAGATTTTTAGATCTATTGTAAGCTCATAATACCTTTCTGATCAATGTATCTTTTTAATACCTTTGCTCCACTTCTTTCTTCTCGGGGATGATGTGCTTCTCTTTTGCTCGGTGTCCGCAGAAATCTTTAGCTCTTTCCTCAGCTTGATTGATCAGGACTATATGAAGTTGTTCTTCATCAGTTTCTCTTCAGCATCTTCTTTCTCTATTCACCCATTTTTCACAATGAATTAGCTTGTCTCTTTATAGACATGATATCATTGTTTCTCAATTCTTGACTTTCTTGTTCTTGGTGTGATCCGCAATTCTAGCCAATCTTGCTTTAAATATTTACTTCAGTTTTATCCTGTAGATTTCTCTTTGACAATTCTAGCCAATCTTGGAATAAAACAGCTTTAAAAATCTCACTTATCTCTGGCTTTTAACTTGTCCATGAAAACAATATTAACAACCAGTTAACTCCTTATTTATCTTCTTGCCAGCTAAGTCTTTTTTTCATTTCTAAACTTCAGTTCTTTTCAGTGTTTAACTCTTTGTTAGCTTCGACCAACACTTCAGTTCTCCTTGGGCATCTCTGTCGGGGTTTTTTGTTTGTTAGTAATGCTTGTGATTATGCTCATCGGTAATTATTCTCGGGTTTCTTTCTCCGGCATCACTGTGAATTTACTCTCGGGGTTCTTTATCCGTCGGTGTGCACTGTCCATCGGTGTCTGTTGTCACTTTGTGAATACTAAACTTTTATGCATTACTGAGAGCATAACCTTTATCTCTCTGGTTCTTTGAAGTCTTTGACACTTTGTATATAACTAATTAGATTATATCAAGTTGAAATCAATGACAATACAATCCAATAACTGATTTAATGTCTTGCATTATCTTTCTACACTTCAGTGATCATCAACTTAACATCTTCAAACATTCAATGAGTTATGGTTCATCACGGTACTTGATCAAGCCTTGTTGCTGGGGCTCATTTCCTGCTTTCAATAATTGTTTCTAGGTTTTTAGCTTCTCCCTAAGTTTATCTTAAGGGGGGTGTTAGAGTAAAAAGGTATTTTCACTTATTAATTAAATCATTATTAATTTAATTATTAAGTCACTTTTTTATCTCTAGTTCACTTAAGCTAAACTTTAGGCATATAATAATTAATTCTTTAATAATTATTATCATGCAACCTAGGTTTCTCCACCATCTAGTGTTAGATCTCCTTTATAAGGATTGATCTCTTTGTAATTATTAATTATTTTATAATTCCCTCTATTATCTCTCTGAATCAATATTTCATCTTTTATATCATTACGAGTTGTGTCTTCGTTCTTTACTTTTGTGACAGGTGTTTTGCATACAGTTGATC
Organism: Thuja plicata; assembly: GCA_018584345.1. Taxonomy (NCBI): domain Eukaryota; kingdom Viridiplantae; phylum Streptophyta; class Pinopsida; order Cupressales; family Cupressaceae; genus Thuja; species Thuja plicata. The sequence goes on from MU226080.1 coordinate 1,636,898, forward strand.
TTGGTGATTGAATTCTTCCACTAGAAATTAATAAGAGAATTAACTTATTACTCTAGAATTTATTTTATTTACGGTTTAGTTTTTTTTTTCTCTTTTTAGCCTTCTAATATTTATATCATAATTTGTGTTACTTTCTTTTTCTTCTGCGTTAATTCACTATGCAATGGGAATTATTTATTTGAAGCAGAAGGCCCAAAACCAAGGATTTACTTGGCTTAACAAACACATGTTTCAATATACTGAAGATAATGAGTTCAATTATTGAATGTGGGACAATTTTCTGCTACCATTTATGAAATGCTCTTTGAAGTGGTGCACATTAGTTATAGTTAAAGATTCAATTTGAACATTCATTCCACACTCAGATTATGTGTGAGTGCCGCAAGAAATACAAACAATTTGGTAGATGTCTCTCCCAAAATAAATGTGGCATCCTAACAATCGGACATATGTCTCCCTCAAAATGGCTTAAATATTCACATCACCAAAATCTATTGTCATATAAATATTACACTTACCCCATGTTCTCATGTGACTAGTTACATACATTTTATGCTTAAATTTAAGTAGTTAAGTGTTCTCATGCAAATTAAAAAATGTGTAAAATGATAATTAAGCCAATAGACTTTTCTTGTAAGCTTTTTCATGTACGGATTGATTGAATACTTGTCTCATGCTCAATACCTATCTCACATCTATCAAAAAACAATTTCTGAACTCCGTTAAATCATCTTCAGTCACTTGGTTGTGCGGTCAGATCAGAGCACCCAAAACATTTACAAAAAAAATGAAAGACACATCATTGCCAAGGAGCTCTTCCCTGAGCTAGAACACGCTTGATAATTTGATGACAACATATTTGATAGTTGTATTTTTTATTTTTAAACAAGCTACCTACCTTAGCCGTAAAGCATCTCTATCTAGCTTGTTTGATTTATCATTAGCATATTTTTTTCTATGTAAAAGCTGACATGAAGTGCATAAGTTTTTCCTATACAGAAGGAAATGATGTTTCAAGAAAAGGGAAAGTAATAATTAAAGCATTGATTTGAAAATATTTTCAAATATTTCTCTTATCATTACCAAATTGCATGCACAGTGAGTCTTACATTTTCTTTATGGGCTTCCATAGAGGCATTTCAATATCGCTTTTAATGCATTAATATATGCATATTTTGTTTACCCATTCGAAAGATTTCCCCATCAACGCGAGAGGAGAAAATTATTTGAAGCAAAACTGCTCTTGTGCAATTTTTTAGTGTGTATCCAACAAAACATCTCTTGTACATTCAGCTCTGCTAGGGTTTTTTCACCTTGCATCCATCTCTGCGTTTTCGTCCTTCACACATACCGCAGTTATTGCGGGAAATAGCTTAGTATTTATGGCTCCAGCCACTTCCCACCAAGCAGTTGATGCTGGTGTTGGTGTGGTTTCAGATAGCAATGGCGCCGCCAAGAAAACGCCCCCGCAAGTTTGTACCCAAAGTATTCCACGAGTTATGGCTCAACCTGACATTGTTTTACCCATTAATGAATTCAATGATGCATGCACTTGGCTTGAATTGCACACCCTGATTGGCTATTTTCTGGGTCGCAACCCCCCTGAACATGTTCTCAAGGACTGGGTTGCGAAGAACTAGACTCCTCATGGAATCTTCCTGGAAGGCATTCAGAGCCTTACGAAAGGCTTTTTCCTTTTTCACTTTTCTAACCCCTCCCATGTGGAGGCTATCTTTGCCAAAGGTCCCTGGAATATCAGGACCTCACTGTTAATTTTCCAGCGCTGGTCTCATGACTTCTCTGTCTCTGATGACAAGAAGCTCAAGGTCCCAGTGTGGGTCGAGTTCCCTGGTCTCCCCTTACCTTGTTGGCCTTTCATGCAATGCATAGCACAAAAACTTGGTAGGGTTATATGTCTCGAGCATGATCGTTTTCTTAATTCGCGCCCTCACAAGAGGCTCTGTGTTGAGGTTGACCTTTCTAGGGACCTTAAAGAGTCCATAGAGATTCAGGTTGGTGATACCACCTTCAGCCAGAAGGTGCTCTATCTTAACCTTCCCAATACTTTCTTCCGATGTCAATCAGTGGAGCATAAGATTAAGGACTGCCCTCTGGTAGTGCCTCGCCCCAAGCCTATTGTCAAGGATGCTAATACACAACCGGTTGAGGCTGGCAAAAAAGAAGCTGGAAAGAAAGAAGATGGCAAAAAAGATGAATGGGTCACTGTCAGTCGCCATAACAAGCTCCCCAAGCAGCCTGTTTCGGCTCCCGCCTCCCATCTGCCACCCGCTGATAACACGGTTTTTTTGGAAACCCCTGTTATCGAAGCTTCAAACCCTGTTGAGCAGGGGAAAAATGTTTCCATCACCCAAGTTTCTGTTCCTAAAGTCAGCTTGCCTTTTATGGCTACCAAAATTGTTCCCTCCAGTTCCTTCCGCTGCTCTTGCAACCCTTCTGGGCATGCTGAGGCTATGCACAATGGCATGCAGGACAAGCGGCATAATATTACTCTAGATTTTCCTGGGTCTAGTTTCATCCTAGGGTATTTGTCTAATAGTTTTGCCTCCCTTGGGGATGAGGATGGAATGGATGACACTGTTATTCCATGAAGTACATCTCTTGGAATGTTTGTGGGTTGACAGACCTTCACAGAAAGTATTATGTTAGGGATTTTCGTAAGCGATTTTGTCACCTGGATGTTTTATGCCTCCAGGAAGTTAAGATTTCTAGTTTCATGCTTGATGCTGCTTGTAAAGTTATTTGGCCTAAGAGCTTTGCTCTCTGTTCTCAGCACAAGGCTGGCCGAGGCGGAGTTGTTACTCTCCTCTCTCCTCGCTGGCATTCTCTGATGGTTAGTCATGGTTCAGATCCCATGCAACGAGTGGTTTGGGCCACTTTCATTATTGAGAATCATTCCTTTAGCATAGTTAATGTTTATGCTCCCAATGATGCTGTTGAAAGATCTCACCTTTGGCGTTGGCTTGCAGATTCTCTGCCACTTGCTACTTGGCTTGTTTGTGGGGACTTCAATATGGTGGAAATGGTGGCTAACAAAGATGGTTTCGTACCATTTCGATGGACAGCTGGTGAGAGAGAAGCCTGGTATTACATGCGCAGTAAGTTAGGGCTCTTTGATCCCAATGTGGGCCACCACCGTTCTGATGGGGCTTGGCACACTTGGTCTAATTATAGGGCTTCTTTTGACAGAATTCATAAAAGGCTTGATCATGCCATGATCTCGGCTCAATCTTTTTTTTCTTTCTCTGATGAGCAAGCCTTACCTGTCCTTCCTGTTGTTGATGTGACCTTGTCAAACCACTATCCCATCCAATTTAATATTGTTTGGCAGACAACTAAGGCTAGGCCTCCCACCATGCAATTCTACTTTAATACTTCTGTCCTTCAGCATCCTGCCACTGTGGCCCACATTTATCGGGTTTGGAACCTGGAGCCTAGACCCACCTGCTTGACAGGTTGGATCCAATGGTGGAATGACACCCTCAGGCGTATGACTCACTTTTTACGCATCTATGGCTGGCAATTGGCCAACTGTCATCATAGAGCCTATGATGCCAACACCAAAGCCTTGCGTANTTGGAACCTGGAGCCTAGACCCACCTGCTTGACAGGTTGGATCCAATGGTGGAATGACACCCTCAGGCGTATGACTCACTTTTTATGCATCTATGGCTGGCAATTGGCCAACTGTCATCATAGAGCCTATGATGCCAACACCAAAGCCTTGCGTATTGCCATTGAAGCCCTAGCTCAGGACCCCTTCAATCAAGAGTTTGAATTCTTGATCTTGCCAAGTTACGTCATCAGAAGCAAGTGGCTGACAACCATGCTGCCAGAGGAGCTCAGATCAAAGCCCGGTTGTACTGGTTAAAGGTTGGAGATCAAGTCTCTAAAGAGTTTTTTACTACCCTTTGTCCTCGGCATACTAGTACGGGCATAGCCAAAATTTGTGAATGTCCTTCCCTTTTCACGGAGCTTCCTGATGTTTTGCAAGCCTTTGTTTGCCATTATGAACAAGTCTTTGCTACTCAGGGCTGCTCCCTTGCCAGCGAGAAGGCTCTCAAGGATTGCATCGCGGTGGCTCCTCAGTGTCTCTCCCTGCTCAGCGGGTCTTTTGTGAGCAACTTCTTTCCCTGTAGGATCTTCGAGAAGCTATGTTCGCCATGGCTGATGACAAAGCCCCTAGTTGTGATGGCTTTCCCTGTGAGTTTTACAAAGCCCTATAGGATGCCATCGGCCCGGATCTTCACCAAGTTTACCTGGAGGCCTTTCATACCCAATCTCTTGGGGATATCATCAATCAAGGGAATATCAAGTTCATTCCCAAGTTTGGGGATCCTGAAGATATTTGCAACTGGCGGCCCATCACTTTGCTCAATGTCTCCTACAAGATCATTGTGAAATCTCTGGCTCTTAAGATCCGACACATGCTTCCACAAATTGTTCAGCCTGAACAAATAGGGTTTATTAAATCAAGATTTATTCTTGACAAAATCATTGTTGTTTGGGAAGGTATGGAATGGGCTCGTAAGTCTAACCAGAAAGCCCTTTTTCTCAAAATCAATTTTGCTAAAGCTTATGATCGTATTGAATGGCATTTTATCCTTTCGATGCTTCACGCTATGGGTTTCGGCCCAAGATTTATTTAATCTGTGCAGATGCTCTTCAATGATGTCTCTGCCTGCATTACCATCAATGGCCGCCAGTCTTCCACCTTTGGGATTTTTCATTCCATTCGCTAGGGCTGCCCTCTGGATCCTACTCTTTATGTGTTAGCGGCCGAAGGGTTTGGTTATTTGCTTGCTCATTCCATTTCTATGGGAACTGTTAGGGGAATCTCCTTGCCGAATTATTCTCAACAGCTGGTCAATGGCCATTTCGCCGATGATTCCTTCCTCACCCTGGCGGAGGATGAAGAGAATATCAAGGTAGCCTTGCAGTGTTTAGACACTTTCTGCCTGGCCTCTGGCTCTACCATTTAGTGGCACAAAACCCTCTGTTACAGACAGTCGACTCTTCCCGAGCCTCCCTAGCTTTCACAGTTTGGTTGGACAAAAATTCAGCATGGGGAGATATTTCGGTTCCTGGGTATTCCCTTTTCTTTTCAAGGCAATCCTACTGATCTATGGAATGCAGTGCTTTCTAAGATTGAAAAAAAGCTTACTTACTGGATCACAAAGGCGCTTTCTCTCGCAGGAAAATTCTAGATCTGCTCCAAAGTTCTGGCTGCTACGCATGTTCACTACTCCTCTTGTTGGGCCCCTTCCAAAGCCTCTTACAAACGGCTCGAGAAACTTCTCCGGGATTTTCTTTGGGCCTCTGGTATTGATCATCAGGGCTTTCACAAAGTCGCCTGGGACTTTTGTTGCCTTCCTAAGTCCTCTGGCGGGCTTGGTTTAATTGATACCCAGAAGCAAGGTCATGCCCTTTGTGCCAAGTGGATTGTGCGTTGCCTCTCTGGTGATGAATCTTGGAAAATTCTGCTTCGGCACTGCATTTCCTCAGGATTTCCTCTTCACAAGCCTGCCTGGAAGGGGATTGGCTTTCAAACCCTTCTGGTTATGAGGGAACCTGTTCAGATCCAGGGTACTTTTGTTGCCAAAAGTATCTGGAGAGCCTGGGAGTCTATCAAGCCTTGGCTTCGGTGGGCTGGAAATGGATTTTGTGATGGTCTTTCTTTCAACTAGCAGAACATTTGGTGGTCTCCTCTTTTTGCCCAGCAAGGGATTCCTCTTGCCAGAATGCAAGGAGTTAGTGCTCTTCAGTTCCACAAGCGTGGCATTGAGACCCCTAAAGATGTCTTTTCCAGAAGCACCATTAGTCTTCGATCCTGGGATGATCTTCGAGTTGAGTTTTGGCTCATCCACCCAGATCGTCAAACTTTTGACTTGTTGGTTTCTTCCATTCCGCCTCACCTCTTGCATAGGTTGGGAATACAGTCCGTCAGACCATGGTGGAAAGATTGGAAGTGGTATCCTGCCACTCCATTCACCAGTTACAAGCTGAAACTTGGGTATTCTTGGCTTATGCCTCATTTGCCCATGATTGACTCGATCAATCACTGCTGGCATCTTTCCTCTTCGCAGAAGAGCTGGGGGTGGAGATTTCGCATCATTTGGGATGCTGTTACTGAGCCTAAAATTTCTCATTTTGCCTGGTGTTTTTTATACCAGGGCTTACCGTTGGGAGCTAGGCTCAGGCATATGGGGGT
>MU226080.1:1754510-1765308 GCA_018584345.1 Thuja plicata
GAATGCGGGGTACGATCCTAAATTGGCAGGGTGTGACACTAAAATTTTGACCCAAAACTAAGCCTAAAAAAGAGAAACAAGATGCAATCCAGAGTATCCTAGATGCGATGCAAAAATTTGGGACAACAGGACGTGATCTGGGAAATACCAGATGCGACGCAGGTTTGACAGGGTGCGATCTGGAATCCCGGATGTGACCCAAAATTGAAATGGTTGTAAAAGCTACAAAAATGCGTAAAAATCAAATTTGCAAACTTCACAAGGTAGTTTTACGAGCACTTACCAGAGGTGGGTATTCAAAAAAGGCAGTGGTGTTGATGGCTCATCTCGAAATGATGCTTCCTCACGGGGACCAGCATCTTCTCTGCAGAGCTCTCAAAATTTGCTATGGATAAAAGTGAAAATGAATAGTAAAATGGTAAATTTTGAGGCTTATATTGGTCTTTTGAGCTATTTAAGGGTTTCAAAACTCCTCCCGGGCACTTGAAACTCCATTTATGTTCTCCTTTTGATCAATTAGGAACCAAATCAAAGGTACCTAGAGTGTTCTATGCAATACAGTAACATTTTTGTGACACCTCCTAAAAATGCAGAATTGCTCCTTTTGTTTTGAAAATCTGTCAAAATTGCACATGTCATCATAAACCTTGGTCTGACATCATTTTATCAATATCACCACTCACATTTTCATGTAATTAACTTGGTTTTTGTGTGTTTTTCTCAAAAACCCATGCCCACTTCTTTCTTCTACTTCTTTCTTTCCCTAACCGCTTCCTGCAAGTAAAATATTCTTTCAACTGAGGGATTTTATTCTTTTCCTTTGATTTCATTCCCGAGGGGGCATGATCACACTATAATCGATTAAATTTTTTCTATAAACAATATTAAAATGACTTCGTTATCAAAAAAACTAGGGGCATGACAGTTTCCTTGACTAAGTCAGAACTGTTGGATAGAAAGCTTTGGTTCTCATAAGCTGGATATCATGTGTTTCCTCATTTTAAAATATTCTTACTAAGATCCTAGCAGCTTCATACTGACTTTCGAATGACAACCAAGTTCAGAATCAGTATTATCAATCTTTGGAAGTTTAAAATTGGTATCTTTAAGATCTTTTATTGACCTTTGTATGACAACCAAGTTCAAAGTCAATTCTATCAATTTAGTTCGATCAAGTACGAGACTGATCTCATCAGGTATTTCATTCAAACTTGAGCAAAATTCTCAATCTTCCTAGAGTCAAAATCAAAAACTTTCTTTGAACCAATGCACTGCTCATACATGAATTCAAAGAGGGTCATATGTAATCATACCCCCTATAGACCCTATTGTTTTGTTCTGACTATAGACCCTATTTTCCCTAAATGTGATCATACCCCCAATTATGTCCAAACGACCCTGTTACTACTTGGCATAATTCATTTTAAATCAAATTTAATGTCCTAGGTATTTTTATCACTGAATTATATTAACTATTATAGCCATACAATTGAAATCAATTCAAACCAATTAAATCAAATCAAATTCAAATATGGCTATAGTATTTAATTGTAAGGAAATTAAATAAACACTAAATCAATTACTCACTTGCAAATGATCCCATTCCCCTATCCTAATTAATTTAATTAAAATGGCTATAGTCCCCTTAATTATTGAAAAGCAATAAAATGCTTAAATAATTAAATCCTATATATTTAAATGAATTATGTCAAATAATTTATTTCATTTATATTCCCCTAAACCCCAACCTAACCTATCTCAACCACTTCTACCCTGGGCTCTAACCCATCCCAACCTATTCCCCCCATGCTAATCTAATTCTAATCTTAATTATATTCTAACCCACTTTCTAATGTTGTCACATTCCATTAGGGAGTGATTAAGGACTCCACCCACTTGAGAAAGTCAAAGAATCTCAAGACTCCTTCCCTCAAATCCACTTTCTCAAGCCACTCTCTTACACCCTTCCCATGCTTCTTTAAGGCTCTCATTAATGTCTCATTAATGAAGATTCCTTAAGCCCATGTCTCCACCATGCCTATTGAATGCCCAAGGCATTTATTTCTCTTACACACCATTAATGAGTTTTTCAACTCCATTAATGCACCTTGTCCCCCCTCTCTCTCCTCATTCTTCTATAAATATAAGGAATTTTTGAGAGAAAATAAGCCCTTACCTTATATTGAAAATGCATTGTTATGTTGCTAGGATTCATATAGACTCATATGTCATTTAGTTTCTCATGTTTATGCATTGTTAGTTTCATGCTTTTTATAGCTAGAATGCATGTTATATAGATATTTTTATCATTTTAACTCAAATCTTTCATTCTAGGATGTACATGTCAATGAAAGAGGCATAATCTAAGGGCTATTGTGTTGTTTTTAATACTCTTCCTAGTTAGAAAACAATAAGGCAATTTTAGTGGATTTATATGCTCATCTAACCTATTTTTTACTAATGTAATGTCCTATTAAAGTGTCATGTTGCAGATAACAGGTGCACATTTTAACACACACAAGACTATCTAGAGGAAAAGGAAAATTCAAAGGTAAACTTCCTATCATTTGTTTTTCATGTAACAAAGTTGGTCATACTACTGCAAGATGTCCTGATAAGAATGATAAAGATGAGAGAAGAGAGAACAAGTACAAAGATAGAAAGGATGATCGAGACTTCAGAAAGTATAAAGATTACAAAGACAAAGGTAAGAAATCTTGTTATATAGCTGAAGAAGCTTCTGACAGTGAATCTGACAATACTAATGAAAATGATATAGAGGTTGTGTATGTTGCTATTAAAAGATGATTCTGATGATTATGAGAAAACTACACTAATTTCTTATATGAGTAAAGGTGACCGTTGGATTATTGACAGTGGTTGTTCACATCACATCACTGGTGATAAAGATAAATTTGAAACCTTAGATTAGTTTAAAGGTGGTTATGTTAAATTTGGTAATGATGCAACATGTTTTTTTAAAGAGAAAGGATCAATTAACTTGACTGACAAGATCAGATGTGACAATGTATATTGGGTTGATGATCTTAATTATAATTTATTGAGTGTTGCACAGCTGAATACTTCTGGTTACAGAGTTGAATTCCATCACAAGAAGGAAAAGATCTATGATGCCACTGGAGAATTAATTGGAAGTGGAGAATAAACAAAAGGTAACTTGTTCTATATGGACTTAGCTGACGAGACATGCTTGTTTGCACAATATAGTGATGTTTGGTTATGGCATAAAAGGTTGTGTCATGTAAACTTTGATAACTTGGTAAGCATAAGAAAATTGAAAAAGGTTAGAGGGCTGCCTAAGTTAAAGAAACCTGAAAATCCAATGTGCAAACAATGTCAATTAGGAAAAATGACTAAATCTAGTTTCAAAAGAAAGACTCAAACTTTTGAGGGAATTTTAGAATTGGTTCATATTGACCTTTGTGGTCCTATTGGTGAGAAAATTTACTGTGGAGATAGATACTTTATTCTATTTGTTGATGTTTACTCAAGAATGATGACTGTTATGTTTCTTAAAAAAAAATCTGATGCATTCCAATTATTTAAGTGGTACTTGGTAAAAGTTGAAAAGGAGACAGGTAAAAGCCTGAAATGTTTAAGATTTGACAGAGGAGGTGAGTTTATTTCTAATGAGTTTAACAGGTTCTACAATGACCGAGGGATAAAAAGACAGATGTCTACACCTATGAGACCACCACAAAATGGTATTGCTGAGAGAAGAAATAGATCTATCATGGATTGTGCCAGAACACTAATGATGGAGAAAAATGTTGCACAAAAATATTGAAGAGAAGCTGTAAGTACAGGAGTTTATACCATGAACATAGTCAATGTCAAGAAAGGTAATAATGCTACACCTTATGAGCCATGGTGTGGATATGCACCTAATGTAAGATATTTCAAAGTTTTTGGAAGCAAATTTTTCATACTGAAGGATAACAGAAATGGAAAACTTGATGCTAAAGGTGAAGAAGGCATATTTCTTGGTTATTCAACTAAAATTAAAGCTTACAAGTGTTTGAATTCTAACACTAATAAAATTGTGGAAAGTGCAAATGTTAGAATTGATGAGTATGCAGAAGGAAATGAAGTTGAAAGCACATAGGAACCTGAAAGTTACAAATAATTCATCTATATGGATGAGGAAGATTCTGGTGAATTACCTGAATCTGAGAAAGAGGTTTCTGAGTAACAACTAGCACCTGTCGAGTCACAGAATGAAGCTGCCAAGCAACATGACGTATTTGCCGAGCTATCTGATGGAGATGCCGAGTCACAGAATCGACCTAAATTGAACTTGAATGATCAACCTGAAGCAGAAAAAGAACCTAATCTAGAAAATTATGTTATAAGACACCATAAACCTAATCAAATCATAGGATCAAAGAATTCTGCAATTATGACAAGAAGTAAGTTGAGAGAAGATACATGCTTGTTATGTGATTTTGAGCCTAAAACAGTAAAAGATGCCTTAGACATTGAAGATTGTATACAAGCCACGAATGAAGAAATTGAAAAAATTGAAAAGAATAAGACTTGGACACTTGTACCTAGGCCAAATGACAAAAATGTAATTGGTACTAAGTGTGTATTCAGAAATAAGCTAAATGAATATGGAGAGGTAACAAGAAACAGAGCTAGACTGGTATGCAAAGGTTATGCATAAGAGGAAGGAATTGATTATGGAGAAACATTCACCCTAGTTGCAAGATTGGAAGGAGTAAGAAGATTACTTGCATATGCAGCCTAAAAAGGTTTTAAAGTCTATCAAATGGATGTAAAGTCAACATTTCTCAATGGGATATTAGAAGAAGAAGTTTACATTGAACAAGCTGATGGATGTGTTGACCCAAGCAAGAAGAACATGGTTTGCAGATTACACAAGGCACTATATGGATTAAAGCAAGCACCAAGAGCATGGTATGAGAGATTGCACAATTATTTGATAAATATTGGATTTGCAAGAACCAATGACAACAAAAATCTGTATTTGAAGATAGAGAAAAGGAGTTGGCTGAAATTTTTGTTGATGACATTATATTTAGTGGACAAGATATGTTATGTCAAGCATTTGCAAAGGAGATGCAAACTGAAATTGAGATCTCTATGTTTGGTGAGATAAAAAATTTTGTTGGCTTACAAATATATCAGATGAAGAATGGTATCTATATTACACAATCAAAATATGTCAAGGAGATGATAAAATTTTTTGAAATGGAAGATTCAAAACCAGTGAGTACACCCATGGCTACTCGACAAAAATTAACAAAAAATGATGATACAAAAGAAGTGAATCAAACCCTTTATAGATCAACGATTGGAAATTTCCGATATGTTGTGCATAGTAGACCTGATATTGCACTATTTTTTGGTATTGTTGTGAGATTTTCTGCCAATCCCAAGGAAACTCATATGATGGCAGTAAAAAGAATTCTGAGATATTTGAAAGGAATAGATGACTATGGTCTGTATTACAAAAAGAATGACAAGTTTGAACTTAGAGTCTATACTGATTCTGATTGGGCTGGAAATGTGTATGACAAGAAAAGAACCACAGGTGCAGAATTTATTTTAGGTAAAAGATTGGTTTCATGGAAAATAAAGAAACATAAATGTACCTCACAATCTACAGCTAAAGCCAAGTATGTAGTAGCAACAGTTAATTGTTCTAATATTGTGTGGTTGAAGACACTACTGAAAGGTATGAAAGAAGAGATCACAGAAATAGTTGTCATATATTGTGATAACACGAGTGCCATTAATATTTATAAGAACCCTGTGATGCACTCTAAAACAAAGCATGTAGGTATCAAGTATCATTACTTGAGGGAGCTAGTTCAGAAGAAGGATGTGAGACTGGAATATGTGAATACTAAGGAGCAGTTAGCAGACATATTTATAAAGGCACTACCCAAGGATGGTCATGAGTATATATGAGGTAAATTAGGGGTGATTCCCCTAACTGAGGCTAATTAGTTCATAATGATAATGTTGCATCAAATGTTATATACAGAATATTTTTCACATTGATGCATAGGTAGTCATACTTTAGGACGTTGCCTAAAGTTGTGAAAAATAAACTAGGATAGAAAAGAGGATCAGTCATAACCAAGATAAAATGAACAACATGATACAAAGTTTAGAACAGAAGAAGCTGGATGATGAAGATGTCAATGTCTTTGGAATTGTTGTCAAAGAGGGAGAAGTTTACTGAAAGAGGGAGAGTTTACTATACTTAGAGATAAAGGGAGAGTTTACTAAAAGAGGGAGTCTATAGATGAACATGAAAAGACATAGAAAGATATCAGTGTGATTAAAGAAATAGAAGGAAAAATGTTTTACAAGATGAGAATTAGAATGAAGCTAAAGACATTAATGAAGATTTGTTCATATCAAGGAACACAGGCAGAAGTTTTGGATTGTATGGTAACTATGATTGGAAATTTTTTTTTTTTTAAAGTTTAGTGTTGCCATCAATGCCAAAGAGGGAGATTGTCGGAAAGCTAAAATGGAAACAATTGTTGTTTTGTCAATGATGTCAAGCCTTAATTTGTGAGACTATTACTATCTATTTGAATACCATATCTATTGATTGATGAAGAAGATTTAACAAGAAGACCAAGTGAAATGGTTGAGTTTGGGAAATCACAAGGGTATTTGATCAGTTGGCACCTTGGAGAAGTAATGTGTTGTTTATCTTTTGATGACAGTTTACTGAGAACAATTTATGTTGGGCAAGGTCTGTTTTGACCGAGCACTAGTAAATTTCTGAGGAAACCAATGATGACCAAGCGTTAGAACACAGTGTTGGCTGAATAGCAGTATTTTGGTAATTGTTGAGATTTGAGATCTCTGGCTGACATAATTGATTTTATTGGGATATGTACAGTTAATTAAGGATAAGCATGATTGGTCCACACTATTTAAATGCATGGGTAACCATAATTAATGCATGAATCAAAGATTTAATTAGTGATTGCTTTGGAGAAGTAAATTAAATGTAACGACGAAAAGATCCGTTAGATCTGGCCTAACCTAAGATCTACGATCTTGATTAAGAGGAAAAAGATTTATCTAACCTAGATGAAGAGGTATAAGATAATGTCAAGGGGTTATTCATGAAGATGATGTAAAAAGTGTATGCAAGAGGATTGCATAGTTAATTAATTGATTTCCATGATCTAGCAGAGAAAGTTGAACAAAGAAGTAGAGAGATGTGAGAGTGATTGCTTGACAGATTTCCAAGCACATCTGAAGATTGAAATGAGAATGGAGGCCACTCAGTAAATTGACATTAGAGCCGAATTGGATCTGGATTTGTAAAGTAAGTTGTGTGTATCAAATCACACCTGCTGATTACTTTTTAACCATTGTATCAGTCAAAATCCTTTAACCAGGTTGACCTAATAGTCATTGTGTAAATCCTTTGAGCAAGGTAACATTCAGGTGGAATGTTCTAAGGCCTCTAACAAGGCCACCCCTGATAGGATGATTAAATCCTTTAACCAGGTCACGTTTAGCAATGTGTTTTGTAACCTTTAACAGGGTTGGCTCCTAACAAATCTCACTTCATAAGAGTGAAAACTTGATAGCATGTTATTGGTGGTTTTTCCCAAATTGGGTTTCCGTGATAAATATCAGTGTCAACTTTTGTGAATGTTTATGTTGTGTTTTACTGTTAAGTTTCTGCAAGCTGATTACATTTGAACAGTAAAACTGCATATGTATGTTTTTGATTTATGCTATTGCTTCTGAGAAGATCTGAGTTGTTCAAAGTGGTATAAAGTTTAATTTGGTACATCTAGACCTGAGGATAACTGATTCACCCCCCCCCTCTTAGTTATTCTAAATTCATTCTAACAATTGGTATCACAACTTTGGTCTCTTGAAAATAGTTTGAAGGTACTTGGAGCAAANCCCCCCCCCCTCTTAGTTATTCTAAATTCATTCTAACAATTGGTATCACAACTTTGGTCTCTTGAAAATAGTTTGAAGGTACTTGGAGCAAAAGATCAAGATGTATAAAAAGGAGGTACCGAAGTTGAACAAAGATAACTTCCCTGCATGACAGAGTTTGATGAAATTACATCTAGTTGGTATTGGTGATTCTACTAAGCACTATGTTGAACATGATTATGTATCCCCCACTGCACCTGCCACACCTGCACATTTAAGAGAAAAGCAGGAACACAATCAAGCAATGTTGGAGATTGCATCATCTCTGAACTATCATGAGTTTGAAGACATAAAGAACTGTGCAAACAAAATGAAGGTGTGGTATTCTCTTGCAACCATCTATGGAGGTGATACAAATGTATTGAGAGCCAAATATGAAAGTTTAAGAGGTAAGTTTGATGAAAAGAAAATGCAAGAAGGAGAAAATATAGTTCAATATTATGGTAGGATAAAGGAAGTTGTAAATGCTATTAGAGGAGCTAAGGGAACCATTGATGATAACAACATTATGAGAAAGGTACTGAGAATATTTATTCATGTATATGCTATTAGAGTCTCTACAATTCAAGAGTTCAGATGTACTCCTAATAATAATTTGACTCTGGAAGGTCTAGTAGGCAGACTTACTGCATTTGAGGTGTCAAATTTTGATAATTACACTCCACAAGCTATTGAATTTGCATTCAGATCCCAGTTGGTCCTTAACGAATCAAAGAAAGGAAAGAAATGTGTGAACAGTGGCAGTAACACTACAGATGATGATCTGGAAGAACTTGAAGCACTCTTGGAAAAAGGACTGTCTGGAGGAAAAGGAAAATTCAAAGGTAAACTTCCTATCATTTGTTTTTCATGTAATAATGTTGGTCATACTACTGCAAGATGTCCTGATAAGAATGATAAAGATGAGAGAAGAGATAGCAATTACAAAGACAGAAAGGATGACCTAGACTTCAGAAAGTATAAATATTACAAAGACAAAGGTAAGAAATCTTTTTATATAGCTGAAGAAGCTTCTGACAGTGAATATGACAATACTGATGAAGATGATATAGAGGTTGTGTGTGTTTCTATTAAAATATGATTCTGATGATGTTGAGAAAGTTACACTAATTTCTTATATGAGTAAAGTTGACCATTGGATTATTGATAGTGGTTGTTCACATCACATGACTGGTGATAAAGATAAATTTAAAACCTTAGATCAGTGTAAAGGTGGTTATGTTAAATTTGGTAATGATGAACCATGTCTTTTCAAAGGGAAAGGATCAATTAACTTGACTGACAAGATCAAATGTGACAATGTATATTGGGTTGATGATCTTAATTATAATTTATTGAGTGGTTCACAGCTGAATACTTCTAGTTACAAAGTTGAATCCCATCACAAGAAGGCAAAGATCTATGATGCCACTAGAGAATTAGTTGGAAGTGGAGAACAAACAAAAGGTAACTTGTTCTATCTGGACTTAGCTGATGAGACATGCTTGTTTGCACAATATAATGATGTTTGGTTATGGCATAAAAGGTTGTGTCATGTAAACTTTGATAACTTGGTAAGCATAAGGAAATTGAAAAAGGTTAGAGGGCTGCCTAAGTTAAAGAAACCTGAAAATGCAATTTGCAAACAATGTCCATTAGGAAAAATGACTAAATCTAGTTTCAAAAGAAAGACTCATACTTCTGAGGGAATTCTGGAATTGGTTCATACTAACCTTTGTGTTCCTATTGGTGAGAAAAGTTACTGTGGAGACAGATACTTTATTCTATTTGTTGATGATTACTCAAGAATGATGACTATTATGTTTCTTAAAGAAAAATCTGATGCATTCCAATTATTTAAGTGGTACTTGGAAAAAGTTGAAAAGGAGATAGGTAAAATATTGAAATGTTTAAGATCTGACAAAGGAGGTGAGTTTATTTCTAATGAGTTTAATAGGTTCTACAATGAGCGAGGGATAAAAAGACAGATGTCTGCACCTAGGACACCACCACTGAATGGTATTGCTAAGAGAAGAAACAGATCTATCATGGATTGTGCCAAAATACTATTGATGGAGAAAAATGTTGCACAAAAATATTGGAGAGAAGCTGTAAGTATAGGAGTTTATACCATGAACAGAGTTGAATTCAAGAAAGGTACTAATGCTATACCTTATGAGCTATGGTATGGATATGCACCTAATGTAAGATATTTCAAAGTTTTTGGAAGCAAATATTTCATACTGAAGGATAACAAAAATGGAAAACTTGATGCTAAAGGTGAAGAAAGCATATTTCTTGGTTATTCAACTAAAATTAAAGCTTACAAGTGTTTGAATTCTAACACTAACAAAATTGAGGAAAGTGCAAATGTTAGAATTGATGAGTATGTAGAAAGAAATCAAGCTAAAAGTACACAGGAACCTGAAAGTTACAAATCATTCATCTATATGGATGAGGAAGATTCTAGTGAATTACCTAAACCTGAGAAAGAGGTTGTCAAGCAATAGCTAGCACCTGTTGAGTCACAGAAAAAATTTGGCAGGCAACAAGAGGTAATTTCCAAGCTATCTGATGGAGATGCCGAGTCACAGAATCAACCTGAATTGAACATGAATGATCAACCTAAAGTAGAAAAAGAACCTAATCTATCAAAGTATGTAAGAAGACACCATAAACCTAATCAAATCATAGGATCAAAGAATTTTGCAGTTATGACAAGAAGTAAGTTGAGAGAAGATACATGCTTGTTATGTGATTTTGAGCCTAAAATAGTAAAAGATGCCTTAGACAATGAAGATTGTATACAAGCCATGAATGAAGAAATTGAACAAATTAAAAA
>MU226080.1:1765365-1775744 GCA_018584345.1 Thuja plicata
TAGACTGGTATGCAAAGGTTATGCACAAGAGGAAGGAATTGATTATGGAGAAACATTCACCCCAGTTGCAAGATTGGAAGGAGTAAGAACATTACTTGCATATGCAGCCTACAAAGGTTTTAAAGTCCATCAAATGGATGTAAAGTCAGCATTTCTAAATGGTTTATTAGAAGAAGAAGTTTACATTTAACAAGCTGATGGATTTGTTGACCCAAGCAAGAAGAACATGGTTTTCAGATTACACAAGGCACTATATGGATTAAAGCAAGCACCAAGAGCATGGTATGAGAGATTGCACAATTATTTGATAAATATTGGATTTGCAAGAACCAATGACAAAAACAATCTATATTTGAAGACAGAGAAAAGGAGTTGGCTGAAATTTTTGTTGATAAGATTATATTTGGTGGACAAGATATGTTATGTCAAGAATTTGCAAAGGAGATGCAAACTGAATTTGAGATGTCTATGTTTGGTGAGATAAATTTTTTTATTGGCTTACAAATGTTATATTATGGTGACTGGTCAGTAAAGTATTATCCAAGGAAAGTGATTTACCTTTCTACAAGGCATGGGGTGATTTATTTTTGGCCAATTTCTTGACTGACATGTTGTAACCCTAAAGTAGCATAAATTTGTATAAATTGGCTTAGGGTTAGGGTTTCATTATTATATTGTATGTTTTATGGTGGTATTGAGCTATGAGGGATCTACGCATTGTGATCTGATTGTAATCACTGGATAAGAATAATATTGGACATTGCTGTTTGGTGGATGTAGCCCAGGGATTGGGTGAATCACGTTAAATCTTTGTGTCTTGTGTTCTCTTCTGGTTTGGTTTATTATTCTCTGTTATTGGTTATATTTATGCATGTAATTGTTATTTCTACCTTGTTAATCCTAACAAGTGGTATGAGAGATAAGGTTGTTTTCAGTTATCCTCTATAGGAAGGTCTCATGGTTGAGTGAGAGTCTCACGGTCAAGTGGGAGTTATGGCAGATGAGGGCAGGCTGAAGGTTGAAAAGTTTAATGGGCAGAACTTTCAGTTATGGAAAATGCAGATGGAGGACTATCTCTATCAGAAGGCTTTATGGTGACCTTTGGAAGGAGTGTCCAAGAAAGATCCAGGTATATCTCAGGAGGATTGGAACATTCTAGATAGAAAGGCACTGGTCAGCATTCACTTATGACTAGCTCAATCAGTGTTGTTTAATATTACAAAATCAACGACAACTAAAGAGATGATGGAGTCCCTAGCAAAGTTGTAAGAAAATCCTTCCGCTTCGAATAAGGTATTTCTTATGAAGCACTTATTTAATATGAAGATGGTAGAAGGTGGGTCAGTGACTGATCATTTAAATGAGTTTAATATAGTTACTAGTCAATTATCCTCTGTGAATATTAATTTTGATGAAGAAATTAGGGCTCTCTTGATTTTGTGTTCTTTTCCAGAAAGCTGGAATAGCTTGATAATTGTTGTTAGTAACTCTGTTTCTAATATGAACACCCTAAAATTTGATGATGTTATTGGTGTTATTCTGAGTGAGAAAATTCATAGGAAAAGCTCAGGTGTATCTACATCAGGTAGCATGTTTAATGCATAAAGCATAGGAAGAACAAGAGATAGAGGAAACAACTCTGGAAATCATGGGAAATCACGAGGGAAGTCAAAGGGAAAGAGATCTCAATCAAGAGGACCTAGTGATTGCTGGTACTGTGGAAAACTAGGTCATAAGAAGAAAGATTGTTGGTCTCAGAAAAATAAAGAAGGAGACAAACAAGAAGGCAATAATGAGGCAAATGTGGTAAGTAATAAATCTAATGATGATGTTTTGGTCCTTTCCCTTGAAAATGTTGAAGATTCATGGGTTATAGATTCAGGGGCTTCTTTTCATGCTACACCCCATAGGAGTTATTTTATTGATTATGTCCAAGGTGATTTTGGGCTAGTTTATTTGGGAGATATTGAACCTTGTCAAATTGTTAGGAAGGGAAGAATTAAGATTAAGTTGCAGAATGGGAATCATTGGCTACTACAAGAGGTAAGACATGTTCCAAGGCTGAGTAGAAATTTAATTTCAGTAGGGAAACTAGGTTATGAGGGTTGCACAGTTACTTTTAATGATAAAAATTGGAAGGTCTCAAAAGGATCCTTAGTAGTAGCAAAAGGTGTGAAAGTAGGCACCTTATATCTTTGTATAGGCAATAATGTTCCTTCTACTTTAATTGTTATAGAGAAAAATGAATGTTCAGGTACAGTTGCTACAGTTGAGCAGGTTGAACATGAAACCATTGATGTGGATATAGAAACAACATTATGGCACAATAGACTTGGGCACATGAGTGAGAAAGGTATGAAATTACTTCACTCAAAGAAAGTTTTACCAGGTCTGAAATGTGTAAATTTAGATTTCTGTGAAAGTTGTGTGTATGGGAAACAAAAGAGAGTTAGTTTCTTGAAGGGTGGGAAGGAAAAGAAAGATGATAAATTAGAGCTTGTGCATACAGATGCATGGGGGCCAGCTCATGTATCTTCCCTTGGTGGCTCTCAGTATTATGTTACTTTCATTGATGATGCAACTAGGAAAGTATGGATTTATTTCCTTAGGCAGAAATCTGATGTGTTTGAAAATTTTAAGAAATGGAAAAGCTTGGTTGAAAATGAGACTGGTAAAAGATTAAAATGTCTTAGATTTGATAACAGTGGTGAGTATTGCATCAAAAAATTTGAAGATTATTGTTCCTCTAATGGTATCCGTAGGCAAAAAATGGTCCCAAGAACTCCACAAGAAAATGGAGTGGCTGAACGCATGAAAAGGACAATAATGGAGCATGCAAGGACTATAAGATTGCATGTTGGGCTCCCCTTAAACATGTGGGAAGAGGATGTAAATATTGTTGTTTATTTAATCAATAGAGGTCCCTCTACTCCTTTGGGTTGTGGTATTCTAGAGGAAGCATGGACTGGTAAGAAGGTAAGTTATTCTTTTCTTAGAACCTTCGGTTGTGAAGCATTTGCACATATAGATTTTGAAAATAGAAGCAAGTTGGAAGAAAAATCAAAGAAATGTGTATTTGTTGGATATGACATTGATGAATTTGGGTATAGACTTTTTGATTTTGAAAATTGTAAAATTATAAGAAGCAGGGATGTCATATTCAATGAGAAAGTGTTGTACAAAGATCTGTTGCGACAACATGAGAAGAAAGACACTAATTATGTAGAGTTGGATGATACTCCAAAATATAATGTTCCAGTAATTCCTTATGCTCCGCAATAAATACCACACACCCCAGTGAATGTTAGATGGTCAACAAGGCTAAGTAGACCTCTAGATATATTTTCATCTTCTTTGTATTCTATTTTATTAACTGATGGTGGTGAACTTGATTGTTACAATGAAGCTATGCAGAAGGATACAAAGCTTCAGTGGAAGTCTACAATGACAGATGAATTGGACTCCTTGCTAAAAAATCAGACTTGGGATTTATGTAAGTTACCTGCAAGTAAATGGTCTTTGCAAAATAAATGGGTTTACAGGTTGAAAGAAGAAGATGGAGGTAAGAAAATATTTAAAGCTAGATTAGTCGTAAAAGGATTTGCATAGAAACATGGTATTGATTTTGGTGAGATATTTTCTCTAGTTGTTAAAATGACTTCTATTCATACTGTTTTAAGTATTGTGGCCACTGAAGATTTGCATTTAGAGCAGCTTGATATTAAAACAAATTTTCTTCATGGTGATTTGAATGAAGAATTATATATGGTATAGCCACAACGATTTGAGGTCAAGGGTAAGGAGAGTTTAGTGTGCAAATTGTAGAAAAGTTTAAATGGCTTGAAGCAAGAACCTCGACAATGGTATATTAATTTTGATACTTTTATGAATGAGAATGAATACACTCAATGTAATTCTGACCATTGTGTTTATTTCAAGAGGTTAAATGAGGACAGCTACATTATTTTATGTTTATATGTTGATGATATGCTTGTAGCTGGGTCTAACATGGATCATATTAAGGGGTTGAAACAATAGTTAGCAAAATCTTTTGTTATGAAGGATTTGGGGGCAGAAAAACAAATCCTTAGCATAAAAATTTGTAGAGATAGGAAGAACAAAAAATTAACTCTATCTCAAGATGATTATGTTGAAAAGGTGTTGCAAAGATTCTCCATGAAGGATGCCAAAGCTATCACTACACCTTTGCCTGGTCATTTGAAATTGACTAAGGAGATGTGTCCAAAGACACCAAAAGAAGAGACTAAAATGGCCAAGATACCTTATGCTTTAGCTATAGGGAGATTAATGTATGCTATGGTCTATACTAGGCCAGACATTGCACATGCAGTGGGAGTCGTTAGTAGGTATATGAGTCACCCTGGGATTGAGAATTGGATTGCAATCAAATGGATTCTCAAATATTTGAGAGGTACATCTAATAAGTGTTTACACTTTCGGGGCTCTACTACTACTATTCATGGTTATGTTGACTCAGATTTGGCAGGAGATATATATACCATGCAGAGTACTATAGGTCATGTATTTACTGTTGGTGGGACAACAGTGATTTGGATTTCTCGGTTACAAAAGGTGAATGCTTTATCCACTATAGAGGTAGAGTATGTTGCTGCCACTAAGGCAACCAAGGAGATGATATGGCTTCAATTATTCATGGAAGAACTGGGACATCCACAGGCAGATAATTATCTATATTCAGATAGTCAGAGTGTCTTGTGAAGAATTCTACTTTGCATTCAAAGACAAAGCACATACAGTTGCAGTATCATTTCATTCGGTCAGTTTTGGATGATGGGAAGTTAAAGATGGAAAAGATTCATACAGATGATAATCCAATGGATATGTTTACAAAGGGTGTAATGAGGGAGAAGCTGAATTCTTGTTCAATTTTGGTTGGTCTTCTAGATTGAATAGAATAAGAGAACAAAAGAGTCCAGGAAGGTTGGATCCAGTGGGAGCTTCACAAGGTAGTGTTTTATCTACAAGATCAGTCTCCAAGTGGGAGAATTATCGGTTTATGTGGAGTCTGATCAGTCGCCAAGTGGGAGATTGTTATATTATGGTGACTGATTAGGAAAGTATGATCTAGGGAAATTGATTTACCTTTTTGCAAGGCGTGGGGTTTGGCCAATTTCTTGACCAACATGTTCTAACCCTAAAGCGGCATAAATTTGTATAAATTGGCTTAGGGTTAGGGTTTCAATATTATGTTGTATGTTTTACAGTGATATTCAACTGTGAGGGATCTATGCATTGTGATCTGATTGTAATCACTGGATAAGAATAATATTGGACTTTATTGTTTGGTGGACGTAGCCCAGGGATTGGGTGAACCACGTTAAATCTTTGTGTCTTGTGTTATCTTCTGGTTTGGTTTATTATTCTCTATTATTGGTTATATTTCTGAATGTAATTGTTATTTCTGCCTTGTTAATCCTAACAAAAAATTATATCAAATGAAGAATGGTGTTTATATTACACAATCAAAATATGTCAAGGAGATACTAAATTTTTTTGGAATAGAAGATTCAAAACTAGTGAGTACACCCATGGCTACTGGACAAAAGTTAACAAAAAATGATGATACAAAATAAGTGAATCAAACCCTTTACAGATAAATGATTGGAAAGTTGCAATATGTTGTGCACAGTAGACTTGATATTGCACTGGTTGTTGGTATCGTTGTGAGATTTTTTTCCAATCCCAAGGAAACTCATATGATGGAAGTAAAAATAATTCTAAGATATTTGAAAGGAATAGATGACTATGGTCTTTATTACAAAAAGAATGACAAGTTTGAACTTAGAGTCTATACTAATTCTGATTGGTCTGGCAATGTGGATGACAAGAAAAGAACAATAGGTGGAGCATTTGTTTTAGGTAAAATATTGGTTTCATGGACAAGCAAGAAATAGAATTGTACCTCACAATCTACAGCTGAAGCCAAGTATGTGGCAGCAGCAGTTAATAGTTCTAATATTGTCTGGTTGAAGATACTACTAAAATGTATGAAAGAAGAGATCACAGAACCAGTTGTCATATATTGTGATAACATGAGTGCCATTAATATTTATAAGATCCCTGTGATGCACTTTAGAAAAAAGCATATAGCTATCAAGTATCATTACTTGAGGGAGCTAGTTTAGAAGATGGATGTGAGACTGGAATATGTGAATACTAAGGAGCAGTTAGCAGACATATTTATAAAGGCACTACCCAAGGATGCTCATGAGAATCTGCGAGGTAAATTAGGGTTGATTCCCGTAACAGAGGATAATTAGTTTAGAATGATACTGTTGCATCAAATGTTATATTCAGAATATTTTTCACATTGATGCATAGGCAGTCACACTTTAGGATGTTGCCTAAATTTGTGAAAAATGGACTAGGATAGAAAAGAGGATCAGTCATAAGCAAGATGATAGGAAAAACATGATACAGAGTTTAGAATAGAAGAATCTACATGATGAAGATGTCAACATCTTTTACATTGTTGTCAAAGAGGGAGAAGTTTACTGAAAGAGGGAGAGTTTACTATACTTAGAGATAAAGGGAGAGTTTACTGAAAGAGGGGAGTCTACAAATGAACATGAATAGACACAGAAAGATTTTAGTGTGATTACAGACACAGAAGGAAAAATGTTTTACAAGATGAGAATCAGAATGAAGCTAAAGACATTAATGAAGATTTGTTCATATCAAGGAACACAGGAAGACTTTTTTGATTGTATGGTAACTATGGTTGGAAAATTATTGTTTTTTAAATTTTAGTGTTGCCATCAATGCCAAAGAGGGAGATTGTTGGAAAGCTACAATGGAAATAATTGTTGTTTTTTCATTGATGTAAAACCTTAATTGGTGAGACTATTGCTATCTATTTGAATACCATATCTATTTATTGATGAAGAATATTTTACAAGAAGACCAAGTGAAATGGTTGAGTTATGGGAAATCAAAAGGGTATTTGATCAGTTGGCACATTGGCAAAGTAAAGTGTTATTTATCTTTTGATAATAGTTTACTAAGAATAGTTTATGTCGAGCGAGGTCTGTGTTGACCGAGCACCAGTAAATTTCTGATGAAACCAGTGATGACCGACTAGAAGAACATAGTGTTGGCTGAGCAGGAGTATTTTGGTAATTATTGAGATTTGAGATCTCTGACCGACATAATTGATTTTATTGGGATATGTAAAGTTAATTAAGGATAAGCACGATTGGTCCACACTATTTAAATGCACGGGTAACCGTAATTAATGAATGGATCAAATATTTAATTAGTGATTTCTTTGGAGAAATAAATTAAATGTAAAGATGGAAAGATTCGTTGGATCTGACCTAACCCAAGATCTACGATCTTGATTAAGAGGAAAAATATTTATCTGACCTAGATGAAGAGGTATAAGATAACCTCAAGGGGTTATTCATGAAGGTGATGTAAAATGTGTATGCAAGAGGATTGCATAGTTGATTAACTGATTGGGATGATCTAGGAGAGAAGGCTGAACAGAGAAGCAAAGAGCTACGAGAGTGATTTCTTGACGGATTTCCAAGGAGATCTAAAGATTAAAATGAGAATGGAGGCCAGTTAGTAAATTAGCATTAGAGATGAATTGGATCTGGATTTGCAAAGTAAGTTGTATGTATCAGATCACACATGCTGATTACTTTTTAACCATTGTATCAGTCAAAATCCTTTAACTAGGTTGACCTAACAGTCATTGTGTAAATCCTTTGAGAAAGGTGAAATTTAGGTGGAATGTTCTAAGTCCTCTAACAAGGCCACTCCTAACAGGGTGATTAAATCCTTTCACTAGGTCACATTTAGCAATGTGTTTTGTAACCTTTAATAGGGTTGGCTCCTAACAAAGCTCACTTCAGAAGAGTGAAAACTTGATAGCATGTTATTGGTGGATTTTCCCAAATTGGGTTTCCATGTCAAATATTGGTGTCAACTTGTGTGAATGTTTATGTTGTGTTTTACTGTTAAGTTTCTGCAAGTTGATTACATTTGAACAGTAAAACTGCATATGTATGTTGTTAATTTATGCTATTACTGCCGAGCAGATCTGAGTTGTTCAAAGTGGTATAAAGTTTAATTTGGTACATATAGACCCGAGGATAACTAATTCACCACCCCCCCTCTCAGTTATTCTAAATTCATTCTAACACAAACTCCACTGATGTGACACAAATGCCTCCTATCAAATTTTCAACAACATCTAGCTTCATATTTTCTTCAGTATAGTAACATTCACTCAAAGTGGACAGTAAGTGAAGCTCAAAAATCTAGAAATCAATCCTTTTGAAAGATAAATATAAAGAATCTTCCACTGAAAAACAAGCAATAATAGGAAGGCTTGCAGTTAGAGATAGTCAGGTTTTTGTTTTGTTGTTCAATTATATCTTCTATTGAAATTAAAACTAGAAGACATTTTTTAATCTTGTGGAATGTCATTTCACTTACTATCAGAGCATTTCCAACAATAAAATATGAGAAATGTCTCATTTTCATTATGTTTTGATGGATATCCATACCCTATTCAAGAAATCCTATTTCAGAATAGGCAAGGAGGACACTGGAAAATGTGATTGCAATTGGTTGAAAATTTCCAGACTTATCAAAAAATCCACTTATGCTTCTACATTTTGTATACAAGTCTAGTAGAGAAGTTACAACTAAAATACTATAAATAAAAATTAAAAGAACCCATACCATTTTGCTTTGGAATCTCAATGTAGTGTAACTTTATGAAATTAAACATACTGTAATAATATACAGAGCATTACTGGTGCAGGAGCACCCTTAAGGTCTACTAGAAGATCTGAAATATTTTGGATTTTAGGTTTGTTTGGACAACCATCCATGAATAAGGACTAAGTATAAAGTCCATAGTGTGTGTTTGATGTGTGGTTTAGGTTTGGGAAGATAAGGGTTGTGTTGTTTGAGTCTAGTTGATTCTAGGAGTCTAAGGCCTAGAAGTCAACTCAAAAGTCAAAGAGTTGACCAAAGTCCCAAATTGGGAAGATTTTTAATATTTTTTTTTTTTATAACCATTTGAGGTCAATTGGTAAAGTTTAGAACCAATTAGGACACTCAAGTTGTGAAAATGGTAATTTTGACAAAAGTTGTCAAAGTTGTCATTACAACTTTTAAAGTTGTCATGACAACATTTTCTAGATTTTAGGAATCAGCCATTAAGGTGCCCAAATCCAAACCTGGTCTAGATAGATGGGATAGGAGTATATATGGTGAATCCAACTCTAATTTGTTAGTTATTTCTCATATTGTATGGACTGATTACAAGGAAGGACCAATTTACAGTGTAAATTTGTGACAGAGCCATCATCTATCACTTTATTAGATTGAATGGACTGAATGAATGATTGGATAGTATTTTCAATGTAGTTTCAAAGCTTTTTATGGTGTTATTTTTTTATTTTTTACATTCTGGTTAAGCTTTGTCAAATTATTTGTGTTTTGCAAGTTCACTGGCCAGTTTTGGTCCAGTTATGTAAATAATGGGTTTCTTTGGAGTTCCCATTGCTCAAAATCCATGAGCACTTGGAATCCACTAGGACCTTGTATATACTATTTAGATATGGATTTTGGAGTGTGTTAGTGTAGGGAAGGCTCGAGAACATTCAGGCCCTAGGCGAGTGGTGAGCATTCTGGCTAGGGTAACTAAACAAGACAGTGGCAATGAAGATTGCAAATTGATTGGTATGAGCCAATCAAGTTTGGAGAAGTGAGGAGGCATGTGGTTCAGACCTTATAGTGGATGAATAATTTTAGAGGAGTCCAAATAATAAAAGAAAGAAGATTAAGTTACCAAACTGGTCTACATGTCTCCAAAACCCTTATTTTTAGGGGTTTGGTAGAAAGCTACTGTACAGACACCATTAGGAATTGAGACCTAGTAAATCTTCAAGGGGAGGAAAAACCCACAAATAATATCCAATTTTTTTTGGCGGTTGTTAAGGGGTTTTGGAAGAAAGAATACATTTTCAGTGTTTTGGAGGGATAATAGGCCTAAAAAGGCTACAAGGCCAAAGAGTTGGATTTGGCGGTCTCGATTGGAAAATGGTTGAAGGGTCTAGCAAGTTGGATCCATAGGAGTGTAATTTGACCTAAGGGGAGTAGGAAAGCCCAACCTTAGGAAGTTGACACCATTGGGGTTAAAGGAGGCTTGTGAAGCCATGCTTGCAAGAAAGCTAAGAGGAGAGTAAGTAGTTGAGTTTGAAGTTGATGGGAAGTTCCTAGTGAGTTAGAGGATTAGGAAAGAATCCTCTAAGTTAGGGTAGAGAGAGAGAGAGACCCTAAGGAAGACCCAGTGAAGGTCTTGGAGAGAGCTAGAG
>MU226080.1:1883304-1906334 GCA_018584345.1 Thuja plicata
TATATATATATGATAATGTGTATACATGTTTGTAAAAATGGTTAATTCAGTTATTATTTTGTCATTGATGTCAAGCAATTGATTTACTATTTTTTATTGAGTTACTATATAATAAGAAGGAAAAGTTAAATGGGTGACTAATACAGATCAAAAAATGATTAAGTAATGTTGATATAGTTCTTTGCTACTATATATTTGATGTTATCAAGTTGTTACACTTGATTAATTAAGTAACAAATTGCAAAAAGTTAAGTTATGACTAAAAAGAGTCACTCTATTGAGCTAGACCCAGTTAGTCGGTATAGAGCTGTGTTGATCAGTTTTTAGTTACCGAGCACTGATAAGTGAACGAAGTCAGTTACTGAGTTGCAAATAAAATTACCAAGTTGCAAAGAAAATTACCGAGTACAGGATATTGATTGTAAATGATGATAAGATCAAATTTAATACAAGGATATGATGATATGTATGGAGATAAGAATTAAAGCAAGTTTGATAGAAGATCTACAAGTGAGAAAATTCAATGAGAATATCTAAGGTGAAGATCAAGCGGTTAAACCTAATTTTGTGAGTTCTGAGAAAAGTTCAAGTTACGAGGTAAAAGTAAAATGGTTTACCAAGTTGAGATTTATGAAGAAAATGATCGAATGAATGAGTGCAAATGATGGAAAACCTAAGCAAGGAGATTAAGAGGAAAAATTATGTCTATATAAATAATGAGAAATTAACAGATATTATGATGTTGGCGAATTGAATTAAGAAGCTAAAGAACAGAGTTACTGATTAGAACAAAGAAGAAGAACGAGTAGAATCTACAGTCTGAAATAGAGACAAATAGAGTATGTGATGCCAGTATTCATGTGAGCATAAAGGATCTGACACAAGAAAAAGGTATTTTCTATATTTATATATCAAATTTTTATTGGTTCTTATTAGCATTTGTAACAGAGAAAATCTCTTAACCGATTGGATTTAAAATTACTATTTGTAAATCCTAGATGTAGGTGACATTCCAAAAGAGTGTTTAAAGTCCTCTAGCAAGGCCACTCCTAACAGGATGAAGATCTTAACTGATATGAGGGAAATACCTTAATAGGGTCGCATTTAGAAAATGTGTTTACAATCTTTAACATGATAAGTTCTTAAGATAGTGTACTTCAGAAAGGTGCATTTTTATTGTGGGTCACAATTCCCACAAAGATTTTCCCAAATTGGGTTTCCTCATTAAATCTGGTGTCAACTAAGTTAAATATGTGTTTACCGAGATTGACTGATTGATTTGCATATTATAAGATGTATTTTTGTTTAAGTTACTAAGTTAATTGGTGAATTGGTTATTACTGTGTTTAGTGTTACCAAGTGAATCAGTGAGTTGAGCTTTAAGTGTTTAAGTTTTATTTGGTCTGATTCATGCCCCCCCCCCTCTTAGTGGGACCAACAATTGGTATTAGAGTGTTGGTTCTTTGAAGTGTTAAGTTTAAAAATACTTGACTCAAGATCTAAAGATGTATAAGAGGGAAGCACCAAAGTTGAATAGGGAACATTTCTCTACATGGAAATGTAGAATGAGATTGCATGTGTCTAGTATAGGAGAATATGGACTTCATTTTATTGATAATCAATATGTTTCATCGACTAATTCACCTTTGACAATCACTAAGCAAAAACAGAAGCAAGAACACACACAAACTTTATGATTGAGATAGTTTCTACACTTACCGAACAGGAATATGATGAACTTGATGGATGTACTACTTCAAAAAAAATCTAGGATAAACTTATTTTGACCTATGGTGGAGATCAAAATGTTCAGAAATCAAAAGTAGAAAGTTTGAGAGTTAGATTTGATTCAATGAGAATGAAATATGGAGAAAACATAATACAATACAACACTAGACTTAAGGAGATTGTTAATTCTATCAGAGGAGTTGGTGGAGCCATAACAGAGGAAGATGTTATAAGAAAAATATTGAGAACCTTGTTACCAAGTTATGATATTCGAGTATCTTCTATACAAGAGTTGAGAGCCATTCCTCAGATGAATGTTTCTCTTGATGCTACTATTGGTAAGTAGGTTTCATTTGACATTAATGATTTTTATAATAGTTTACCTACTACATCTAAGATTGAGTCTGCATTTAAGTCATCTTTGAAGATAGGAAGCTCTAAGTATTATATACCTAGTGATGGATATTTGAGCACTGCCAGTGAGAGATTTAATAGCTGTCAGAGTGGTTTGGAAGAATTATATGTTGCAGATGAAGAGAACAAAAGATAATTTGAAGCTTTGTTGGCTAGAAGGCTGCAAAGAGGCAAAGGCAAATAACGAGGTAAGTTACCCTTGAAATGTTTTAACTGTAACAAAATTGGTCATTTTGCATCTAACTGCCCTGAGAAAGATAATGAGGAGAAGAAGGATAAAAAAGATAAAGACAAAAGAGAAAATAGATTTAGGAGATTCAGAGACTACAAAAACAAAGGTGAGAAATCTTGTCATACTGCTAATGAAGATCTAAGTGATGATGATTCAGATGATAGTGAGGTAAAAGAAGTTGTTTATGTTGCTATTATAGACAATTATGATGAATAGGAACCAAGAGCCCTAATATCACAAGTAAGTAAGAATGAAATATGGATTATAGATAGTGGCTGTTCACATCACATGAATGGTGACACACTTAATTTTATTTCCTTGGGTTAGAATTGGTAATGATGCTCCATACCCTATGAAAGGAAGATGTTATATAATTCTATTGAATAACACAAGATGTGATGATTTTTATTGGGTTGAAGGATTAAAGTATAACATGTTGAGTGTTGCACAGTTAAATAACACAGGTCACCAACTAGAATTTCAACATGGAAGAGTGAAAGTTTTTATAAGAAGGCAAATTTGATTGCTACTGGAGAACAATCTAAAGGTAATTTGTTTTATCTTGATACTTATATGAAGAGTTTCTTGTATGCTAAAGTTGAGGATTTTTGGCTATGGCACAAAAGGCTTTGTCATGTCAATTTTGACAACCTGATCAAAAGGAGTAAAAAGAATAGAGCAAGAGGATTACCAAGATTAGAGAAACCTGAGAATGTTATGTGCAGAGAATGTCAAATGGGTAAGATTACTAAATCTAATTTTTCAAGAAAAAATTATGTTACACAATGAATTTTGGATTTAGTTCATACTGATTTATGTGGACCCATGAGAACTCAAAGTTACTACGGAGACAGATATTTTATTCTATTTGTGGATGATTATTCTAGAATGATGTTTGTAATGTTTTTAAAAGAGAAATTTGATGCATTTCAAATGTTTAAGTGGTATAAGGACCGAGTTGAGAAATAAACTAGAAGACAACTTAAATGTATGAGATCTGATAGAGGAGGTGAGTTTACATCTGATGAGTTTACATTGTTTTGTAATGAAAATAGAATTAAGAGACAAATATTAGCACTGAGGATACCACAATAGAATGTTATTGCTGAGACAAGAAAAAAATCTATTATTGATTGTGCTAGGACACTGATGATTGAGAAAGTTATTTCACAAAACAATTGGAGAGAAGAAGTCAATACAACTTTTTACACATTGAATCAAGTACAAATGAAAAAATAGGTACCAACATAACACCTTATGAAATCTGGTATGATCACAAACCTAATGTGAGTTTTTTCAAATTTTTTTGAAGTAGATGTTATATATTGAAAGATTTTAGAGAAGGAAAGTTTGATCCTAAAGGGGATGAAGGAATATTCTTATGATATTCTACAAGAAGTAAAGCATATAAGTGTTTGAGTAAAGTTACTAACAAAATGGTAGAAAGTGAAAATGTGAGAATTGATGAGTTTGTAGAAAAGAATGATGAAGAAAGAAAAAAGGAACCTGAAGACTATGATAAGTTTGTATATGTACAACCTAATGTTCCTAAAACATTACCGAGAGAACCTACCAAGGAGGAAGATAAATAGATTTCTCTACAACAGAATGATGAGGATGAAGCACCGAGACCTACCGAGCCTATTTTAGCAAAATATGTGCGGAGGCACCACTCCCGAGAAAGATTATTGGAAATAAAGATGATGGAGTGATGAATAGAAGCAAGGTGAGAGACAATATATGTTTGATATCTTCATTTGAGCCAAAGACAGTTAAAGCGACACTAGATGATGAAGATTGGATGAAATAAATGAAAGAAGATTTTAATCAGATAGAAAAGAATAGTACATGGACTTTAGTACCCATGCCAAAGGATAAAAATGTTATTGGTACTAAATGGATTTTCAAAAACAAGTTGACTGAGAATGGTGAAGTTAGCAAAAATAAAGCTAGATTGGTTTGAAAAGGTTATGCACAAGAAGAAGGCATAGATTATGGTGATACTATTTCACCTATTGCTAGATTGGAAGGATTTAGAATACTTCTAGCTTATGCGGCTTACAAAGGATTCAAAGTTTATAAAAATGGATTTCAAATATGTATTTATGAATGGGATACTGGAAGAATAAGTTTACATGGAACAACCTGAAGGATTCATTGAGAGAAAAAACAAGAACAAGGTATGTAAGTTACATAAAGCTCTTTATGGTTTGAAGCAAGCACCCCCAAGCATTATATGAAAGGTTGCACTCTTATCTAATCAAAATAGGATTTCAAAGAACAAGTCATAACAATAATGTTTACTTGAAGTGTGACAATAAAAACAAGGTTTTGATAGTTAAAATTTTTGTTGATGATATTATTTTTGGAGGTAATAACACCTTATGTAAGGTATTTGCTGATGAAATGAGAAAATAGTTTGAAATGTCTATGATTGGAGAGGTTAAGTTCTTTCTAGGACTACATATACAATAAGTTGCAGAAGGGATCTACATTACACAAGCTAATTATATCAAAGAAATCCTCAAAAAATTTATTATGGAAGATTCCAAGCACGTTGGAACACCGACGGTCACAAGATGTAAGTTATCTAAAGAAGCTGACACACAAGAGGTGGATAATACTCTTTACCAATCCATGATTTGTAAACTATAGTATGTTGTTCACAGCAAACCTGATATAGCACATGTTGTTGGGATTGTTGTAATATTTTATTTTAATCTGAAGGAAACACATTTGTCTGCAGTCAAGAGAATTTTTAGATATCTGAAAGGAACTAAAGATTTTGGTTTATTATATGATGTAACAAAAACCTTGCTCTTTACCCTATACTCCACTAGGGTCTTCAATAGGCCTCTTCTCTAGCATAGTATGGTTCTTTACTAACCCTAACTCCTAAGGTCCCTCTCCTCAAGAACCTTCTCTAATTCAGTTTGTGTCCATCAATCAATACATCAAACTACACATCTCCTAGCTATAGTGCTCTTCATGCACCATCTTCACTATTTGACCCATAAGGTTCAAGATCACTTCAATGTGGAGAGATAGGCTTCAAAATAGGTCAATTGGATCCAATCTAATTCTTATCCACACTTCTTGAAATGAGAATCTAATCGAGTTCCAATTCATACTCCAAACACACCCAAAATAGGGCTACAAGCATTAGGCCTAATTAGGCACTTTTCTGCATATAAATTTAAAAAATCCTTAACAAGTACCAAAAAAAACTCTACTTCTAGACACCCTTTATGTAACCCTACAATATTTCACTAGTTTCCACTCCCCAAATTGTCTGTCTACCAGAAAGCTATAATCATGCCTAAAAATCAGGGTTACAAAGCAATAGGACTATCTGCACAAAGATTTGGTTTCTTGGAACTTAGAACACTTCACCCAAACTTCTCCTTCGATTTGGGGCTCCTTCACACACCAATCTACCTCTCCACCACCTCAAGTTGAAGCATTCAACCCACTATAACTCACTTGCAATGCTCTGTAGACCCTAGCCATGCATCACAGGCTTGCCTAGGGAATCATTGCAAAAATAGAAGACAAGATTCCCAGGGATCCTCCTTCTGTAAAAAAATATTACATGGAGTCACCTCACCCATTCCAAGATCCTTTACAAATTATATGGTGGAATGATGAGCTATGACCCCATTGGCATAGCCTGCCTGGTTCAGACCAGTGACAAAGCTTAAAACAAAATAATTTAATAAATTAACACAAAACTATACAAAAATGTTAATCTACCATCACAAATAATAAAAAAATGAACTACTCAAACTTCTACAACCATTACAGAAATCAGTCTAATCCATTAAAGTACTACAACCAAAGAAAAGCTTAAGAATATACAGAAAACTTGTCACTCTTCAATTACTCTATTTTCAAAATGTCATCCAACCTTGTTCACAGGTTGAGGGAGGCCTCATATAGTTGACAAAATCCCTATCTCGATGGTTTCAGATAGTTAAGGAACCATTTTTTCCCAAAAATCTAATCTTGCAACAAATGTTGTCAATGTTGCCAATGACAACTTTTACAATTTTTTGGATTTTGGCATAAACTTGGTCAACCAAATCAATAACTTAACAAATAGCATATCTAGGATAATTCAACCTCAAATAGGTCTCCTAAACACTTCCTTTCCTAATTTGACCCCTAAATGCATAATTTCCACATTTGCCACTACATAGGCAATATGGGTACAAATGACAACTTTGGACATTGCTTGCAAGGAAAACACTAAAGACCTAATAACACCTCCAAATAAACCTTCACACATCCTAGGACCCACCTATTCCTATTATTCCACTAGTGGTTTGGATAGAACCACTATAAGCCAAAAACAACTTAGAAGCCCTAGGTTACATTTTAGCCTTACCTAGGTGCTCCTGCACCATTATACAAGAAAGGAGGTACTTTTGATCTGCAAGTCTACACTGATGCAAATTGGGTTGGAAATGTTGATGACAGAAAAATT
Organism: Thuja plicata; assembly: GCA_018584345.1. Classification (NCBI taxonomy): domain Eukaryota; kingdom Viridiplantae; phylum Streptophyta; class Pinopsida; order Cupressales; family Cupressaceae; genus Thuja; species Thuja plicata. The sequence goes on from MU226080.1 coordinate 1,890,165, forward strand.
ACTAGTGGAGGTGCATTCTTTCTAGGTGAAAGATTGGTCACATGGCTAGGCAAGAAGCAGAGTTGCATTTCACAGTCTACTGCCGAGGCAAAATATGTTGCTACTGCCATGAATTGTGTGAATGTTATTTGGATCAAATAGCTACTTGAAGGTATGCAAGATATTATCTCAGATCCTATAACTATTTTCTATGATAACACAAGTGTTATAAATATGTTAAAGAACTCAGTTATGCATTCAAAGACCAAACACATTTCTATCAAGTATCACTACTTGAGAGAATTAGTTCAAGAGAAGAATTTGGTATTGGAATTTGTGAATTCAAAGGAACAATTGGCTGATATCTTTACAAAGACACTACCGAAGGATTCTTTTGAGTATCTCAGAGGTAAATTAGGGGTTCTTCCCCTATCCAATATTCACTAAGTAGCATGAGGCATGTTGCATCATGGAGTAGAGACCCAAACTATACCAAACAATTCCACAGAGGTTCAAGATACCTTCCCAACACCATATAGTTTAGGACTCCACTAGAGTTCCCAAAACCCACATTCAAGACTAGATCCACTTCCTAGTCTTCACTATCCTTAGGGTATTCTTAGCCAAAAATTAGAACCAATCAATCCAGGGATGGAATATGGGTTCTAAAAGGTTAGACACCTTAGTTAGATATAAAATAAGACAAATCCCACACTTACTCAACTCTGAGACTCAATTTGGAAACTTAACCCACTATAGGGCGACAAGGAGAAAGAATGGATAAATGAAGGAAAATCACATGAAAATCCACAAAATAAAGTCTTAACCACCCTAAAATGTGTCAATCCACTCACCAACAACACCCTCCAAGCCAGGACTCTTGACCAATCTCCTAACTCCTGTTGCTCACAATTCTCTCCTAGGCCTAATTGAGCAATTAGGCCAATTTTCCAAAGCAAGTGCCTCAAGTTAGATTCATTTTCCAATCCTTAAAATTGGAACACTTTTGGGATCACAAAAAACTACTAAATGCAAGTATTTAGGCCTTCATTCCATCCCTAGCCCTAGTTGTGCTTCAAAAATGAAATTCTAGACAGTCACATCTAGATGCCTTTCCAGCAGTTTTAATGTTTTCTCCCTCCATCAACTGCTTCCTGATCTAAGACCTCAAAAATATTAAATTAAATCCTCCCTCCTTTCTCTCCACCAAGGCTTATATGTTTCCCATGGTGGAGTCTCTGGGAAAGAGGAATTTTGTCTCGAAACCCTAGTTAGGGCCTTCCTGTGACCAGTGGACAGTCAAAATTGAATAAATTTTGATACTCTACACTTCCAACCTTAAAAAAACTTGAAAAATTCACCTAAGACATAGGACCAAATTTTGGAATCCTTCAATGGCTCATTGGTATCCTTACAGATCCGTACAACTCAGAAAAATAGTTGAAAATACAAAAAAATAGTTGAATTTTATTGATTTCACTATCAAAACTTTACAATCGATTCACTCCAACCATGGAGTAAAAAACCTTTTCATACATTTCCCAAGTAGTTGCAACCAAAAAATTGGTTGTGAACATTGGGATTCAAAAGTTGCACTTTTTGACAAAAAGTTGCTTTATGCAACATTGACAACTTTTAACAAAAGATGTCAAATGTGACTAAACTTGAAAAGTTTTGTGTCTAGACTCCATATGAGATGTTAGAAGGGTTAAATTAACATTTCTACCCTCCATTAGGTTCCCTAGACTATTCTATCTTAATCTACCCAATATTGTCCAAATTGACTAAGGTAGACAACTAGGTTTATAACATCACCTAGTGTCCCCTTGTCTTACAATTTAGGACTTATTGATGATAGTGGGTCCAAGACCCAATAAATACCCTAACCCTTTGTTCTTGGGTCCTCTGATGTGATTATGGTGGATGAATTTGGGGGTGCTCTTGCACCACATCAATTCTGCAATTTATTAGAATATCTATTCTTGAATTGATGTTAGTATGACACACTTTAGGTGATTCCTGAAGTTGTGAAGAATTTTTGTATTTAATGAGTATTTGTACATGTAAGGTATAATCCACTACTGAAACAAGTTTTCAGGAGTATGAATTTTTGGCATTGTTGTCAAAGAGGGAGAGTATCAAATCGATGAAACTTATCCATAAGGGAGATATTGAAGAAAGAGGGAGAGAATGAATTGTTACTATTTACTCATGAAGGAGAATCAGAATGTATGCTACAGTATAAGAATATTTATCCTAGAGGGAGAACAGTGAATAGTTTGAAGGTCAGAAACAAAATATCAACTCAGAGGGAGTAATGATAGAGATTAACAATATTGAGATTTCTCATCATCAATTGATATAGTACTACTATAGTGTTGTCATCAATGCCAAAGAGGGAGACTGATGATTAACTGATGGAGATGATGAAGACTAAATGATAATGAGTATACATATTTGTAGAAATGGTTAGATCAATTATTATTTTCTCATTGATGTCAAGCAATTGATTTACTAATTTTTATTGAGTTACCATATCATAAGAAGGAGAAGTTAAATGGGTGACAAATAAGGATCAGACAATGATTAAGTAATGTTGATATAGTTGTTTTCTACTATATATTTGATGTTATCAAGTCGGTACACTTGATTGATTAAGTCATAAATTACAAAGAGTTAAGTTATGACTGAAAAGAGTCACTATACCGAGATAGATTGAGTCATTTGGTATAGAGTTGTGCTGATCGGTTTTCAGTTACCAAGCACTGAGTAGTGAACAGAGTCAGTTGCCGAGTTGTAAAGAAAATTACCAAGTAAAGGATATTGATTGTAAATGACGATAAGATAGAATTTAATACAAGGATATGATGATCTGGATAGAGATAAGAATTAAAGGAAGTTTGTTAGAAGATCTACAAGTGAGAAAATTCAATGAAAAGATCTAAGGTGAAGATCAAGTAGTTAAACCTAATTATGTGAGTTCTGAGAAAAGTTCAAGTTACGAGGTAAAAGTGAAACAGTTTACCGAGTTGAGATTTATGAAGAAGATGATCGAATGACCGAGCGCAAATGATGGAAAACCTAAGCAAGGAGATTAAGAGGCAAAATTATGTCTATATAAATGATGAGAAATTAACAGAGATTATGATGTTGGCAAATTGAATGAAGAAGCTAAAGAGCAGAGCTACCGAGCATAACAAAGAAGAAGAAAGAGAAGAATCTAAAGTCTGGAACAGAGACAAATGGAGTATGTGATGCCAGTATTCATGTGAGCATAAAGGATCTGACACAAGCAAAAGGTAGTTGCTATATTTATAGATCAAAGTTTGACTGTTTCTTATTAGCATTTGTAACAAAGAAAATCTCTTAACCAAGTGGATTTAATAGTCCTATTTGTAAATCCTCGATGTAGGTGACATTCCAAAAGCATGTTGAAATTACTCCACCAAGGCCACTCCTAACAGGGTGAAGATCTTAACCAATCTGAGGGAAATCCCATAGCAAGGTCACTTTTAGCAAATGTGTTTGTAAAATTTAATAGGATAAGTTCTTAACCGAGCGTACTTCAGAAAGGTGCATTTTTATTGTGGGTCAAAATTCCCACAGAGGTTTTTTCACAAATTGGGTTCCCTTGTTAAATATGGTGTTAAGTAAGGTAAATCTATGTTTACTCAGTTTGAATGATTGATTTTCATATTATGCGATGTATGGCTATATATATATATATATATATATATATATAGGGTGTGTACATACATACATACGTACTAGGTCTAAGTTAGCCTAGGTGGTATGTAAGGCATNTTTACTCAGTTTGAATGATTGATTTTCATATTATGCGATGTATGGCTATATATATATATATATATATATATATAGGGTGTGTACATACATACATACGTACTAGGTCTAAGTTAGCCTAGGTGGTATGTAAGGCATACATATGATACATGAAGTATAGGTTAGTTATTACCATGAATTGAATATTAAGATCTTGTTGAAGACTATTGGAGGTATCCTCCTTAAAGAATTATGAAGTTGGCCCATCAAGTTGGGTTAGGATGTTGCCCCTTGAAGTGAAATATTATTATAAAGTATATATACAATATATTTACCATCATTCTATTGTACAAGTTATTTCATAACATTTGACCTTGAAAGTGCATGCTTCACATTGCACACACTATTTGCTACAAGAAATTGCATAATTTGAAACACACTATATTTTTTAACCTGCATTTCACAATGTACCCAAGCCCCATCATTAGTAACTTTGTATATCTAAGTTTGCATTTCAAATAGGAATAATATCATTATTATTGTATGCCAAGGTCATATTACAAATAAATGGAGGTAATAGTTTATGACATGTTTCATCGAAGGGACGCTATGGGTACATTCTAAAGGAACTCAAAGAATAGTATCGTGTGGTTTTGAGGGAATAAGCTAAAATTGTATCCATTCTGACAAAAATACAATAAATCAAAAGAGAAAGACATAATCCTTGCACTCTCTTATTCAAATATAGCCCATAATTCTTGCCACCTCAAATAGAAAGAAAGAAACAAAACCCCAAAAATTCTTTCTACAAAAAACATTCATAGACATTCTTTTTCATTTTTGAACATGACCATGTAGAATATCCATAGTGATTCATTAACAAGACAAAATTTCTTCATCTTTATAAAATAGGATTGAAACTTAAACATAATGTGCACGCCTTAAATGATGTATTTTACAAACCAATGATATGGCATTTATATAGAAGTATTTTGTAAAGAAAGCCTCAAACTTGATACCAAATTAGAATTCAATAATGATACCCTTAAAGAAAGACCTAGGGATAAGTATGGTAAAGATTTAAGGCATATCATATGATAAAATACTAAGACCTTATTAAACCATGGTAAGGAACATTATAAATGGGGTACCTAAATCCTAATCAAATCCATATGAAAGCTATATATTAAAAAAATGTTAATTAAAAATTTTAAGGGATGTAAACAATTAGGCTCCCTAATAAATGCAAACCATTTAAAGTAACACATCTTAGACACAAAAAAAAACATGAGAAATTTTTTTTAACATTAGCAAGAAATTAACTCTAGTTTAAGGACCTAGAATTCATAAATATACTAAATTAAATGTTCGAATACTAAAAAAAAACAATAAAAATATTCAATTCAAACTTTGATAGAGATATTATTGTGTGGGTGTTGGTTAACATATTTGTCCTTGTTAGAATTTTGATGAAAAGTAAAGTATATTACCCTCTTGAACAAGAATCAAATTGAACAAACAATCGGATGAACCACTCATGGTTCAACCTCTATATAAAGGTACAACTACCTGTATGATTTTTCAATGAATTGATCTACAATTAACTAATCAAAGAAAATACTTTTCACTAGAAAGTAAGAAAGGCATTTCACATCCATTTATCAATATTATATGAATGCAATTGGATTGCAATTGAATAAAAAAAGTTCACAGACTTTGTATCACTTCAAATGACAACTATCAGATAAACTCATACATTCATTCCATCTTTACATGCATGCGATCAAATAAAGAATCAAATAAACACCACAACTGAAGATTTAATCCCAACAGAGACCAATTCCAAAATCATAGATTTGAAAACAACAGAAAATATATTTTCACTCTCAGATAAAAGCCTTCTTTACATCAACCACACATATATATCCAAAACTCAAAAAAATGAAATGTATCAGCCTTTCCTGTTTTGTAAATTTGGACCTTTCCAGAGTCTTCATTAAACATATAAATAGCCTCCAAGATAATAGTATTTTTTGAAAACNATTTGAAAACAACAGAAAATATATTTTCACTCTCAGATAAAAGCCTTCTTTACATCAACCACACATATATATCCAAAACTCAAAAAAATGAAATGTATCAGCCTTTCCTGTTTTTTAAATTTGGACCTTTCCAGAGTCTTCATTAAACATATAAATAGCCTCCAAGATAATAGTATTTTTTGAAAACCAGAGTAAAAATGACTCCATTAGAGTCAGAACCAGTAGTTTTCATAACTAACTATAACTAACTAAAAATAGGCAGTGAATAGAAAACCTTAAACAATAGCACTATAATTGTTCCGCACTTTCAGAGTTGAGATGTCATTGAGTAGCTTTCTGGTTGGTTTTGTGTTGGAGGTATGCCACGTATTTCCCTCCACTCCAAGTGTGTAGCCAAGAAGTTAAGAATGATTTGGTGATGTGGCAACCCGATGTGTAGGATCCTCTATTTCCAAATTTCTTTATCCTTTCTAACCTTGGCTATCTTGTTTTCGTGAGCTTCCAAATGATCAAGACAAATGGTTAGCATTGATTCAATTCTCGCGAGGCTGGAAGAATATTCGGTAGCCATAGCTTTGGTTTCCTTAATATTTTTTATCTTCTCCTTGAAGGTTTTGATCATCTCATCAATCTCCCTGATTGTTTGGTCATCTTCTTGTAGAAACTAAATACCAATGCACTTCAAGTCCTTCTGCATAATTCTCGTGAGCTCTGTTAGTTCTTTTAGTAGTTCAGCCGATTCCTCATGTCCCCAATTGATGACTGAGTTTCTCCATTCTATGTTATTTTTAGAGACATAAAGTACATTATCATTTAAAATGGATACAGTATTTACAACGAGGAATTTCATAATCTCGTATTTTTGTACATCATTCATTTTCCTTACTACTACTGGCCAAGTACTTATTTCTTTCTCCTATGCACTGACCTCTATACCCAATTCTTTACTCGTTGTCATTGCATCACCATGAATTCTCACCAAATTAGTGATATAATCAACGCCTAGTTGTGTTATTGATTCCAACCAATCGTGGAACACCTTCACAATGATTTTGTTCCTCTGAATCTGATCTAGAAGCTTCTGGTTCACAGGCAATTTGGGGTCAAACGATTGAGGAACTTGGGAGAGTGCATGTGGGCCAGGGTTATGGATAGTGTTTATGTATTCTACCATATGTTTCAGTGTTTATTTCANAGTGATATAATCAACGCCTAGTTGTGTTATTGATTCCAACCAATCGTGGAACACCTTCACAATGATTTTGTTCCTCTGAATCTGATCTAGAAGCTTCTGGTTCACAGGCAATTTGGGGTCAAATGATTGAGGAACTTGGGAGAGTGCATGTGGGCCAGGGTTATGGATAGTGTTTATGTATTCTACCATATGTTTCAGTGTTTATTTCAGTGTCATGTTATCCCTTTCATCCTTCCAGGTCCTAGATAACATCTTCTTGGTGGAAGAATCTAAATGCTTTGCATCAATGACTTGTGAAGCCATTCCCAAATCAACCCTTTCAATGGTGAAATCTTTGGAAGAAGTATCTTCCACATCCTTGTCTACAACAAGCTTGGCTATTTCTTCCATCCAATGCCTAGTATCTTCATCTACATCTATCATAACCTTTGTTTTGAGCCTTTTTCAGTTTAGTCACTTTTCCAAGACACTTACTAACCATATCTTTAATTGGTAGTGAAATGGGGACTACATTGTTTTTCTTTCTAATTGAACTCTCTATCCATTTTGGAGTAACTAGAGTATTCTTTGTTGGAGGTGTTTGAAGATTGGTTTGGTCGGTTATTACCATAGCACTCAAAGAATCAGGGTTCACCTCAATTCCCTCCTTTGCATTATCTATGTTTAGGACCTCATATAATTTACTATCCATGTTTACATCTATTTCTTTAGCAGGATCAAGGTCAACAATTAATTGATCCTTTAATCCTTTAATATCTGTTTTCTTCCTCCTCGATCGGGTCACATGAGTAGGAGGTGGGATCTAGTGAATCTTAATGGATTTGTTTGTTGGGACACTTTCAATTTTAATACAAATAGTACCCACAACATCAATAGATTGATTAGAAGGAGGTGAACAAGATTGTGAAACAATATCTGCATGACCAATTAAAAGAGTCTTAGGATCAGGCGCCAATATTTTCCTAACTCGATGGTTTTTCAACCATCTCTTTGTCCTTCTTATCACATTAAATGATCTACATTGAATATTTTCTTCTTATTTTATGCCCCAATCTATTTCAGGTAGTGGCGTTCCTTGAACCTTTTTCTCAAATTTGGGATCTAACACGTCTTCACCTTCTTATTCTATAACTCTAGTAATGTTCATTGTCAGATTCATTGAAATTATCTGGTTCAATGTGAACCTGGACCACAGCCTCCTCCTAACTTCAAATTCATCACAATGATTTTCCCAATAATCCTCCAACTGAGGTACATGATGAAAATAGTCATTAACAACTAAATGTGCCTTTGTATATCTCCTACTATCAAAGTTTTGTCTGGAAATGTATGGTCAAAGATTCAACTTCTTTAACTCTAGCTCCATATTAAGCACATTAGATATAGATTTGCAGCTATAATTGTCGAGTTCAATGGGAAACATCACTCTAGATTTTTTCTTTTCTTTCAACTTCCTATCAATGTGAGCTAGCTACCTAATGACTTCAATTAATATATGACTATCTATCTAGCATACCTGGGCAACTTGAAGGGTTCACCTTTGAATCCTTCAACTCTGATATAAGTGCACTTAGTGAACTGAATAAAGTATAAGCTTCCATAAATATTAACCAGCTCTATTACCTCATTAGAAATTCTCTGATTCTCATTTTCCTTGAGTTCATAAACTAGCCTTCTTGCAAAAACATCATTTACTCTCATGAAATTTTTGGCATACTTAGGTCTTTGAAGATGAAGATAGTACTCATAGATTTTCATTCCCTCTACCAAGGGTTCATGATGAAGACCATGTCATTCCCTTGTGTAGGCTAGAGTGTGAAACAGATAAGAGGACATATAAAAACCCTTACTTCCCATAAAGTTACTTAATCCACTATGTAATTCCTCGGCAATCACTTGGGCCCAATCTAGATATTTCTAGCCACCCAACAGAACCTGAATATAAAAATAGATCCAATCCTCCCAATAAAAAGCATGAGAGTTTCCTTTGAGTTTGTTAAGAAATATTGCAATGTCCCTCACTTCAAATATGAGGTGCTCTTTGGTTAAGGGTTTGGGAAACCTAGAACCACCTTTTTGCACATTAAGAAGCCAATTCCTAGCAATTAAACTCCTATAGGCCTACTTATTTTCTGAAAAGGAAGAGTGTGATGTACTAATATACCAATCTTCATAGGGTTCTTTTTTGGGAATTCTCATAGCATCCATTATTGTTTCTCTATCTATGTTCACCAAGGTAGTTCCATCATTCTTTAAAATACACCTATTGTCAGTATCATATCTACTCATATATTCTATTACTAATTATGGGCAAGGTGCTACAATAGGAAAAATATCTCTTTTATTAAACCGCTCTGAACTATCTTATCCATCATAGAATCTGGTATTGCATTTTTTTCCCTTTCAAGAAACTCCCCTAAGTAATGCAAGAGCCTGGTTGTAAGAGAAATCTTGCATCACTCAAAAATATTTCCTAGTTTATTTTCAATAAGGGTTATTTTGTGTAGAGCTTCTATTTCTGGAAAGTTACTATTTTTAGTATGTTTTTCATTTGAGCTCAGAATGTTCTATTTTCTTCCCTGGAGGTTCACTTTGATTGTATCAGCCTGCCAGTAAAGTTTCATTGCCAGATCAAGTCTAGTTTTGTAGATGTTGAATATCTTTGGTATTGGCAGCAAGGTACAAAAACTTTGAACTCATTTTTGAAGGCTTTAGAGGCTCCAAATGGGGTCGAAACCTTGGCTGACTAGAGCTTGCGTGAATTAGGTTCTCTAGAGAACTTCATGAAATTTTTGAAATGGGGTTATAATAGCCCATCAAGTCAACGGGTGATGAGTTATGGTCTCCGAAATTCGCGCTACCTGAATTTGAAAAAGTTAAAGTTCCTTGAAAATTTATTTTTGGGTTCCGAAGTTGTTTGGGCCTATTCTAGTGTAATAAAATAAAATAATAATATCTTAGGGATGGTCAACCTCAAACTTTAGGGTTTGATTTCTAGAACCTTCTTGGGCAATTGAAATTGCCTATATATTGAAGGTCCGTACGGTTGTCTAGGGAAGTTCTGGGTTATGCATCTGGTGACTCTGGCTTGCAAAATATTGTAATAAAATGCCCATGTGGCTATGCATGTTATATTTTTTAATGTGGATATTATATTTCAGAATATTATAATTTCATTTCATTGTGGATAATAGAAAGCCCATTTCCTGTCTTTGCAAATCATTGTTATTCTTGATTTTTTTGTGTTCTTGTTAATAAGGGGAGTACCCTTCATCACTAAGTCTACTTGGACTAAAGAAGTATCATCAAACTCTGGAAAAAAATTGATCAAATAGGAAGTACGTCCTAGTTTTGGGAGAACTGGCCCCATGGCGACAATATTAAAAAATACCCCAAACAATCCTACAGTAATAAAATGATTTATGCAAAACAACAAATCTTACTTCTGATTCCCCTTCTTTTATCATCAAGCAACAACAATGGAAGGAAGAATTTTGAAAACTCACTTGTTACATTCTTAAAATTCTTGCCACTCCTGAAATGGAAAGCTATGATTACCTTTGTCGCCTCTCATCTTTTCAACTCTTAACGACTTTCTGAATTAGGAAAGAAATCATTGCTTGTACATATAGAGGCAAAAAGATCTCGATGAAATATTCGCATTCTGTGAAAAATTAACACAATCATGTGAATTAACTCTAGATTGGGCATAAATGTGACACCATATGTGATACCAATCGCTTTGGCACGAAAGGCTTAGGTTCTCATGATTACTTTACATAAATTAGTTTTCAAATCCCAACATACTTAGAATATTTCTCCCACGCGCTAAATTTTCCATCAATACTCCTTCAAGTATAATGTCGTCACTAGCACAAAGTGAACCTTGAACCAAGAGGTTCAATGGTTCAAGTTCATTGTGAAAAAGAACATTGGACTGACTACGATGCACATGAGACAAATAACATTAAGACTTCGTAAATAAAAGTACAACTGAACTTTGTTCAAGCGACCGACACCACATACTAACTCTTTGAAACATGGCCGCAAAAAACACATGCGCGCAAGGGACACCTTGAACCATGAACTTTGAACTTAACATTGGTTCAACCATTTGGGTTCAACATGACAAAAGCACAAAGACCCCAAAGAAAAAAAGGGGGGGGGGAGAGAGAAAGGTAGACTAGACCGATTATAAGAAGACATTAATTACATCTTATTTTTTCTAACTATGGGAAATTTAACATATTAAAAAATAAGGGGGTAATAGTGGGTGTTAGGAATCTACCAGTTAATTATATCCTCTTGTAATTCTAAATGAACACTTTTGAATATACAAACTCTATATATGGTTCTATTGTTCACTTCTATAGATCTAATTCTAGTGTGTGAAGTTCAACTAAACATAGGGATTTTAATTATACTTTAAATTCGAGTTCTATGTTGTTCTCATCATGGTTTTTATGACCTGCAAGAATTTATTGTTGATATTTAGGAGCACCTTTTTGGAGTTTACTATGCAAGGATATTCTTCCTTGGTCAAATTCTTATGGTTAAATTTAAATGTTTTGGAACAAGGGTAGAAGTCAAGAAGAAAGCATTCACTTAATTAATAAGATGATGCAAGGAGATGGTGTAACAATGATTTGCACTAACTATGCTATGGACTATCTTTTGTGCTCATGTTGAGATGCTCTCCTTGATGATCCTTTGATTGCTTAGGAAATAAAATGTGACTAAGGTGTGTTCTTAAATATAACAACCTAGTACACAAGTCAATAATTTCATGCTTTAGTTGGATTATAATGGCTATTTGGAGGAACTCAGTTAGGGCCCAAATATAAATTTGAGTTTTGAACGATCAAGGGTTACTTTTCCACCCAAATACTTGACCTAGATTGATTTTGTGATTGTAAAATTGACCTAGGATAATCAACAAGACAATAGTAGTGTCTACAATATATACAGATCAAATCATGTAAGAATTGTATTATTAGCTAATTTCCACACTATAATATATTTTTTCTACACTAATCATTACATTAAGAATACCCAATCACAATGATTCTAAAATAGAAAGAAAAAATAAATAATATTCAAATTTCACCATTACATAAATATTATTAGTTTAAAAAGGGACCCTCACAATAATTTTTAACAATAATAAATATCTGAATTCTAAAAAAAACATTCTAACATTTCTTATTATTTCTATATTTTATAACATAATAAACATAACAAGCTGCCAAGAAGCTGAAGACTCTCATAGGAATAAATAATATGAGTTCAATCAATGCCCTTCCAAATGAGTCTGCAGGCATAGGTCCTCGAGAGAATGTCGACAGCACAAGACCATTGTATTGGCTTGTGACAAGAAAGGTTCCATTCTTTATTCCTTCTAATGTATATTTTGCAACATGCTCAGGTTTCTCTGCTTGGCTTCGATTATAGAAAGAAGTAGCCTTAATAATCTGCAAGATATCATTATCCTCTTCCATGTCACCTTTATAAATTGGGAATATAAGAACAAAATTAGATCGGATAACTTGAAGAATACATTAACAAACAAGAAAAAAAGGAGATTGAATACTACTTTTGACATTATGACACTTTTCTAAAACCTCAAAGAAATATATGCACATGCATGAGTACAAAAAGCTTGTAAAAATATTCTAAGTGGAAACTTTTTATGTGTCAGTTTATAGGTTAATGTGCTATATCATTTAGACAAGGATTTAGATAAAACAGATCTTATCTTGCAATCTAAAATATATATTTGTATTGATAATGAATAAGTAATATGATAAAAAACAAAAGTAATAGTTTAAAAAAATATTGAAAATTTTGTCATAGAAGATTTTTTTACTAATTGAAAATGTGATGTTCAAAATGTTGCATAATTAAATTTAAAAATAAATATTATATTTGTTAATATATACTTTAAATTTTTTACTAATTTGGTATTAAGTCTTAAAAATCAATTATTTATATACAAATGTCAAAAATCAAGCCTTATATAAAATAGGAAATGGAGGTCATAATAAACTTTTCTATTTATAATTAATTCAAAATTTAAAAGTAATAAAATTATAGTTCAATCTCATAAAACTGACATTAGGGCTACTTACAGTAATCAAGCATGGGGGTTTCCACAAACCCAGGAAAAACTATGCTTATTCGGATGTTATAAGGCATCAATTCAAGCTTGAGAGTTTCTCCAAGTCCCTTTAAAGCATGTTTGGTTGCAGTATACACAGCGTTACCATACACAATGTACTGCATAAAGAATAACACAATCAAGAAAAATATAAATTTTCGAACAATTTAAGGGAGAGCATTCAATAGTTGTGCATTCCAATTTCTGACTTCTTAAAATCTTATTTAGAAATTTCAAATCATTGTCAAACTACTGAAACTTGAAACTTAAATAGAAAGACAATTTATAAATGAAGAATGCAAATCAGTCCAAGATGAAGCCTTTGAGTAATAAGCATACAAAAAGTTTTACCCATAACATACCAGGCCTGCCAAAGAATTCATGAGAACAATTGACATGGGTGTTTGAGGACTCCTCTGCTTCATCAATGGAATCCCAACATGCACAGTATTGACAACCCCTGTCAAGTTAGTCTGAATGATGTTATGCAGATCTTCAATCCTGCACTCATCTAGAAGTGCAGTTTTTGCAGAACCTGCATTGCAAACCAGCACATCAACAGCCCTCCATTCAAAAGACTCTCTTATTGCCTTTGCCAAAGTTTCATACACACCCACATCTGCAACCTGTTAAAAAATAAAAATCAGATCAGACATCAAGATTTCTAAGTCTTGAGATAGGCTTAAAATGAAGGAATGAGATAAACCTTGGTTAATATTTTATGCTTGGTGTCACCATCTTTGGCAAGATTTTGTTGTGCTTTCTCCAATGTAGTGGAGCTTCTGGCTAAAAGTGTGATGAATGCTCCTTGAGAGAGAGCCTCTTTGGCAATGGCAAGTCCAATACCACTTGACCCACCTGTTATCAGAACATGCTTGCCCTCCAAAGATTTCAGCCATGGTGATCTCATCTTGATTGGAATACTCAAAGATTTCAAAGTCTTGAGATAAGCTGAGTGATGGTTTGATTCCATAAAGAGTTATTTATTTCAATTTCCTCTCCTTGATTAGGTGGCACCTTTAATGAAGGTTGGTGCTTTCATTAAGGCTATGGACCACAAAGGTAGTCGTCCTAGGTACTATCAAGAATGAAAAAAAATTGTATACTCAGACCGTGCATTGCAGTCATGGTGATTTGATCTTTATTACAAAACTGACATGAATACCTAACTTGTGCAAGAAAGAGGAAGTTTTGATGGAATGGATGTCTTTGCAGTAAATGCTGTGCAGAGTGCCATACAGATAGTGTAAATGAGAGTTGTTGGCTGCTGCAATAGCATAAATGAACATATATTCCTGGAAAATTTTAAAGAGCCTAAACTTCTGGCTGTTTGCCTATCTACTAAGAAAAGCTTTGAGATTTTTTGCCATTTTAAAGGCTCTAAACTTCAGGCTGATTGTCTACTTAGAAATATTGGCATAGCGACTACATGCATGATGAGATCTCTCTCAACCACAAATACGTGTTTTTGGTGTGATTATCATACATGATATTAGAGGGCAGATCATTGGTTCAAGTCCTTCAAACTCTAGACTCTTCATCCACGTAAGTTCAGTTTATAAAAAACGTAGTAGATGTGAATCCCATATGATAAAACAAAAGTTCACGGACTGTAACACCATTTTGAATGCCTCAAACTCTACCCCAAGTTTGGTCATACTGTGGTCTTATTTCCTCTATAGAAATCTTTTGTTGGCTTCGTCTCATTTTTTAAAACTTTTACTTTAGTAGGGTTTCTTAATATTTTTTAAAACTTCTACTTTAGTAGGGTTTCTTAATATATTTTTCTGGCAAACTCTATCCATTTTTCTCATCGGCGTCCTTCACAACAGGGTACAATTTGTGCAGATTCTCGAAGTAATTGTTTTCCTTATGGTTTTCTTTTTTGTGATGTTTTATTTCGGTCTAAAATAATTCTATTGTTCTCTGTTAAGTGAATGCATTGATCTGTGGTTTTATCTATGGCCATTTTTACATATGATTACTGTAATATCTAGTGTCATATCCCGTTTTGTTTCTCCATGCAAAGATCTTTCAAGTTTTACAAACAGTACCTTTTAACTATCTTAATAGGTCTACGATTGTCCTTCGGTTTATTATGATCATCATGCTTACTCATCAACACTATTATCAGTCCCATACAAACCCTATCTTATTGGGTAAAAAGAGGTGTCCACTTCCCTTCAAACTCTGAAACTGCACCTCCCCTTGTGAGCAATTCAGAACCTCTTAAACGGAATTCAGAGACAGTTACACTGACGGAGGAGGATACTACAAGAGTGACATCACCTAAAGTCACGATGCAACAAATGTTTAGGGCCTTGAATTCTACTTTTCTTGTTCTTATTTCAAAAAAGAAGGTACTAATCAGATGGATTTCTTTGGATTTCTTTCAGCCTATTGCTCTTTGTAATGTGATTTACAACATTATTATTAAGCTGTGATTATTACAATGCTTTCATATATGTTCTTATTGAAAAAGGCGAATTCTACCATATGGTTCCTAGTAGTCCAATCATACTAATCTTTTAAGCCAACTAAAATGAATTGAACCTTGTAATACGTTATTATTACCTATTTTCCACTTTTGGGTAGAAAATAGACATAGAGTGGGTCTTAGGTCTCCTTACGTGATTTTTGGTGAAGCTAAGAATGATAATATATATTTCCAAATGTCTTAGAGGATGCTATCAAAGTTTCGAAAAGGTAAAAAAAGAGCAACATATATGTTTTTATGTTTATAACTCAAAAGTTTCCAAACAATCTTATACCTTCAAGCTATGTAGTAAAAGGAAAAAAGGTTTCTTTTTCATTTTGGAGGGAAGTGGGTCAAAATCCTTGTTTGAATTTACCCTTATCAAGCCAAACCCATGGTCAAGCTTGAGTTAATGTAAAAGAACCGGGCTATCTGGAAGCAATGTGATTGAACAACAACTTCATAGGGCCCGTTTGTTTCCTGGAATATGACAGGAATTGGCATTATCTAATTCTGGATAATGCCAAATTCTATGTTTGGG
>MU226080.1:1907073-1926521 GCA_018584345.1 Thuja plicata
GTATGTATGTATATATACACATGTGTGCATGTGTGTATATATACACACATGTATACACACCATATTCAAAGAAATTAAAAAATAAAGAATTAAAATTCCTTATGCATCTTCTCATTCATCTTCCAGGGGAACCAAATGGGTAAAACCATATTCCGGATTTCATTTTGAGGATAAGCATCTTCCTTAATTGACCATATCCAGGATATGGTATTCCAGTACCCAAAAGGGCCCTTAGGAAGATGACCACTATTGATGTGTAAACAACAGTATACCAATTCTGAACTGAAAGATCTATGAGAAGAACAACGAATTAGACATCATGAACAACAGATGAAGATACTAATTTCCAAAGTTATATTGATTTCTTTTTTATGTGGGTATCTAGCAGTGCAAGAAATAGGCTGAAAATTTGTTGAGCGATTTTTGTATTGGTGTTTTTTCTGGGAATTTAATTATTTTCCCATTCAAAAATACAAAAAAAAATTGTTTAACCAATAAAAACTCAGCACGAGAAAATATTTTTATAAATTTTAATGTTTTTAAAATTCTTTTTCTCCAATGAGTCATGGTTAGGATTTATTATTATTTTTATTGAAAACTTTGCCCTCTTTTCTCATTGTGTTTCATCATACTTCCATTTTTGTGGCAAAGAATTCAGAAAAAAATGCAGGATTTTTTTTCGAAACAAGGAGAAAAGACACATGAAACTTAGCACTTAGGGTTTCTTTTGAAAGATCTCTAAGGTTGAATAGGGGAGAGATGAAATCTCACAGAGATGTTGGAGAACGAGAAGAATGATTTTTTGGTGTGCTTATTTGAGAATGATGTGGTGAGTGCAGGGATCCCCAAGAGTTATGGAATGCACTCTACGTTCTCTTCCATTGAAGGAGCTCAACACTTCTCACACTCTTTGTGGATGTGCTTCCTGTCAAAGAGTTTCCAAGAAATATATTTTTGGTGTTAAACAAGGTACATCTTTGATTGTGGATTTTTTATTGATATATGTGTTTGCATTCCTTATTTAATTTTTATTATTATGTGGGATTTTCTTCCCATTTTTAATGTCTTCACTACATAACTTTTAGCATCTTTCAACACAATATCTCAGAGTTCAAATTCCTGAAACAAAATTAAATTGAGTTGTTTGAATAGAGATTTTAACTATAAAATACTAGGGTCATTCCATAAATTCTCCAAATCATCATTTAGGTTTTAGCAGAGGTTTGGATGCCGTATTTTTATTTCTTGATACACTTTTTGGGTTCATTCTTTTAGACCCTTATTTTGTAATGGATTCTTCTGCCTTTATTGTTCTAGTTGCTAATTTTTGCTATCAATGTTTGAATCTGAGGTGAGGGCAATCAGTCCTTTAGTTTTTGCATGTGCTTGATAGAGAACATGGCAAGTTTGAACATTGAAATATCTTGAAAAAAAATACGCAAAATGATGAAAACTACAATAGGGGTTTCTGATTAATGTGGACATATTTTTTCCCGAATTCAAAATTAAAAACCTTATCCATTGTGGAAGCTAGAAGTTTTGAAATCTACTTCTTAGAAGGGGTGTAAAATGGTGGATATGTCATGCACATAACATGACCATTATGTTGTAGAAACTCAATTTTTGACTCATACTATGGGAAGCTTAGTTCAATTCAATAGCATACAACACTGTGTATGCCTCTAAGGATAGTTGGGAACATTAAAGATTTAGATTTTTACTGCCACATATAATTATTATAAGTCCTGAATGGGTTTTAATGATGAATAAATCCTGCTGCCAACACTGACAATTAGTAGCTTTAGTTAAATGGGGTTTGTATTAATATACAACCCCTTGGACTCCATATCCATATTATTAAACTAAAAGAGGGCTAAAATTTTATTGAAAGCCAAAGAGAACAAAATTAAAAAAGAGCTCTAGTGAGCCTTATCCTCATCTACAAGAAGATCAAATTCATGAGAAAGATCGGGGGGAAGATGTCTCTAATCAACAATATTCCAACCCTACAAATTCTCAGAAGCCCATTTAACCAAGCAATCAGCAACACCATTCCACTCACGAGGGATATACGTAAAGATGACAGATTCAAGAGACTTGCATAACTAGAGGATCTACATAATAACCAAAGCCAATTGCTAGGATACATCCGCAAGCTCTTGTCTATTCAATAAATTCACAATCATATGTGAATCAGCCTCACAAATGATCCTACGCCAACCACGCACACAACAATGTTCCACTACAACCAAGATGGCAAGGGCCTCCATGAGATTATTGGTATGATAACCTTTGTGAATAGAAAAAAGAAATTGAACTTCTCCAAAATTGCTACGCCCTACTCCCCCTATGCCTGTAGGACCAGGGTTCCCTTGAGAAGATCCATCTGTGTTTATCATAATAACTCCAGGAAAATTAGGAGTCCAATGACCATCACGGTTAACTCGCTGAGAATGATGTTTGGTTCTACCTCGAAAGCATTAGGTTGAAAACAAATGGACACTGCCTTGTAGAGGAAAAGAAAGGAGAGTTCAAATACCCACATCTCTAGGGTCCAAACCTCTAGGAAAATTGTATTTTTTCATAAGAGTTTCCTGGAGAGAATGAACAATTTTCCCCCACAGGTGCATGACCCCAAACCTAACACCTTGAAAGATCCTCTTGTTTCTTTCCAGCCAAACATTCCAAAGAATAAAAGAAGGGACAATAGCCCAAGAACCCTAAAGAAAATAGGACCTAGAAGGGGAGTGGCTCAACCAGTCCTAGAACTCAGACAGAGAAGATACATACCAACAAGGGCAGCCCCACGCACTCCACCAAAAGTGCCAAATCTTCTTGACAAAGGAACACTGAAAGAAGAGGTGAGAGATAGACTCCTCACCATTACAACATAGAGCATAGATTGAGGGTCCATGGAAGCCGTGATTGCATAGATTATCCTAGGTAAGGAAGCGGTTGTCAACCACTACCAAAGGAAGAATTGATACTTAGGCCAAGAGAATGAATTCCAAACTTGCTTTCGCTAATGCACCTCCACATCGCCAACCAACTGTCTAGTAAGCTCGAGGTACCCTGTCAAAACAAAGTACTTGCCAGAAGAGACACCTCCCAAGTCAGAACATCAGGTTCCTGCAAAGAGCCACACTCCCTAGAAGCCATAATTTGTGAAAGCTCCATTTGATCCCACACTAAACCCCCCGGAGGCTAGTCAAAATAATTCTTCCATCTATAATCACTAACAAGGCCCAAATTAAAGACCTCCTTATAATGAGCCACCTTATCCCAGCCAACAAAAAGGAAAGTGTTACAGATAACTTGCAAGTGTGGATGAGAGGCCAAAAGAGGGGAGTTGCCATTCCAAGAGTCACTCCAGAACATACCCTTAAAGCCTCTATTACAAATCCAAAAAGGCATCCCTTCACTAAGTGAGAAACCTATCTTAAGGGTATTCCAGACCATAGAACCTCTACCCTCCAAAGGAAATATAGGAACACTCGCTGGATCAACTCCTGGTAAATACTTATGCAACAGGAAATGATCCCAAAGCTGAGACTAACTGGAACACCAGCATCAATAGAGCTTGGAAGCAAGAGAGCTTGGCCACTCAAGATAGTTGAACGAAGGCCCAGGCCTCCCTCCTTCTTCTGCCTACAAACAATATCCCAATTGATGAGGCTCCATTTTGAATTTTGGAAATTACCACTCCAAAGAAACTAGCATGATAGGGCATCAAACTCCTTAAGAAAATACACTGGGGCTGCCTGAACCATGCTTCTATAAATAAGAAGAGCTTGAATCAAAGATTGTAGGAGAGTCACCCGACCAACCATAGAGAGCCATCTATGAGTCTAATGATTAACCTTATGATGCATCTTATCAAGGAATTTTTTCCAAAAGAGCGTGGGTTGTCTTCGAACAAAAATAGGAATACCTAGGTAAGTCAGAGGGAGAGAGTCAATCTTGAATCTTAGGATATTAGCGATCCTCCGCTGAATAGGCCCATGAGTATTGAAGAAGTAAATAGAGGATTTATGGTGATTGATTTTTTGACCTGAGGCAGCCAAATGAGTATCCAAAGTGATTCTAAAGGCTTCAGCTTCCTGAATATGAGCTCTACTAGTGAGAGCAATATCATAAATAAACTGGAGATGAGAGAGACTAGGCAAACCATTTCCCCATCACCAGTCGTGTATCAAATTTTGGGAAACTTGAGATTTAATAAATCTGCCAAGGCCCTCCACCATAATAATAAATAGATAAGGAGAGATAAGATCTCCCTGGTGAAGACCTGTAGAGGCATCAAATAACTCAGAAGGTTCTCCATTAAGAAGAACAGAGAAGGAGGAACAAGTAACACAACTCATAATCCAACTCACCAACTCCAAACTGAATCCAAATGCAAGAAGAGTTTTCCGCAAAAATCCCCATTTAACTCGATCATAAGCCTTATCCATATCCTACTTAATGAACATAGAGCGCTCTTTAGAAGTAGACATAGAATGGATGACCTTAGAGGCAATAACCAGTCCATCCAAAAAAAATTCTTAGCAACAAAACCCCGTTGCTCATCTGAGATAACTGTGGGAAGCCAAACTTTAAGCCTTTCTATATTAACTTAGTAATAACTTTATAGACCATATTTAAGGCTTAAAGTTCATTCAAGGCTCTAAGCATCTTCTTGTTAGAGTAGGATTCTTGAACCACAACAAGAAGGTCCTAATCTAATAATATCCCAAAATTCCTGGAAAAATTCAACAGGGAAGCCATCGGGCCAGGAGCCTTTCTCTTACGCTTACTAAAGACCACTTCATCTAGTTCAGACATAGAGATCACCCTCATAAGAGATTCATTCATCTCATTGGTCACAAGAGAGGGAATACAAGACAAGATAGTATTATCCTCATTTTCAGCAGGAGGTGAATCATATGAAAAAAGAGCAGAATAGAACCGAATAGTTTCCCTGGACAGAGCTTGCAAAGAATAAAATTGCACCCCATCAGAATTAACAAGAGAAGAAATGTAAATCCTATTACGATAGGCCTAAACAAATTTATGAAAAAATGCAGTGTTCTTATCCCCTTCCTAAAGCCATTCAATTTGAACCTTTTGCTTCTAATAAATTTCCTCTCTAAGATCTCACTCCTCTAAATCCCTAGAACCGTGGGATTCCTCTCTACCAAGAGCTTCTGAAAAATCCAGATCTAGAATCTTCCTTGTAATGACTACCAGACGTTCTTGAGCCCTCTTCTTCATGGCGTGAAGATTACCAAAGCGAGTCTTGTTCCAATTCTTCAGCTTCCTTTTGACATACAAAAGTTTTTAAGAAAAGGAGAGCATAGCAGTGCCATAAGTTGGACCACCATTTATCCACCAATGAGCCATTAAATCATGAAGAGAAGAGTCCCAAAGCCACATCAACCAGAACTTAAAAGGAGGATTCTTAGGAATAGAAATACAACTAGCTGAGAGCTTGATAGGTCAGTGATCAGAACCCCTCCAATCCAAAATTTCAGATGAGAGAGAGAGAGAGATTACCACTATTCCAAAAGCATGATACCAAAAATCTATCCAAGTGTTCTGAAATGGCATCATCTCCAACCCTTCGATTATTCCACGTAAAGAGCCAATTAACAGGATTAACATTAGAAAGATGTAAAAGATCATATTTTCATGAAGAAGCTCAAAAGAAGGCCCCAAACGGGCAAGCCCACCTCTTTTCTCCTCCAAACTTCAAACTAAATTGAAGTCCTCACCTAAATTCTAAGGCAAGAAAGGATGAAAACTTCTAACATACCTTATATGTGACCAAAGCCTTATCTTTCCAGGGAGATCAACAAGAGCATACACATTGACCAGAATCATCTCACTTGTTTCCATAATAGAGGCAACCATAGAAAGAGCCGAATAAAAAGACATCCACCATAGAAGGGTGATTTTCCTAGGGTCCCAATAGATATTCAGGTCACCAGAGCTCCCCTAGGATCCAATACATTTATATTGACCAACATACCAGATATTGGAGGCACATCGGAACATGGAATCCACTGAAAGCTTACTCTCCTAAATACAAAGGATGTTCGGAGATCGATCAGCCACCAAATCATGAATATTTTTTTGNGCTCCCCTAGGATCCAATACATTTATATTGACCAACATACCAGATATTGGAGGCACATCGGAACATGGAATCCACTCAAAGCTTACTCTCCTAAATACAAAGGATGTTCGGAGATCGATCAGCCACCAAATCATGAATATTTTTTTGGCTGGGGATTCTATTCAACCCCCTAACATTCCATGAGAGAATGATCATAGAGTGGGGTGGGGAAATTGCTTATCCATGGGCTTGGCAGCCCCCAACTCTACTAGTAAATCTCCTGTAAGATGAATTTTCTCCTAACCCCTTTTGCAGCCGCTTCTTGAAGGAGTAACAAAAAATAATTTCTTAAACGGTCTTTTCATCAAGCCTAATGCAAGAGGAGACCCCTTTCCCTTCCTAGATGCAAACACATCTTCAACCAAATCCATCAAGAGAATATCGTTGTCTT
Source organism: Thuja plicata (assembly GCA_018584345.1). Taxonomy (NCBI): domain Eukaryota; kingdom Viridiplantae; phylum Streptophyta; class Pinopsida; order Cupressales; family Cupressaceae; genus Thuja; species Thuja plicata. The sequence goes on from MU226080.1 coordinate 1,913,622, forward strand.
GTGGTTTAGGGGAAACCACAATGGCACTAGACTAAGGACCAATAGGGGTCTCAATCATCTGCTGAACATCTTTATCTTGGTTCAAAATATGAGCATCCTAGATAGGAATCCCCCCATATGAACCTATTGCACCAGATAAAACATTTGGAGGAATACCTTCTTCTAAGGCTATTTATCCAACACTTCAAATCGATTAAAACCTGCATCTGAATGCCGATCTAAAAAGGGTCTCTTCTGTCCTCTCCCCTTAGCTTAGTTTTGAGAAGGAATAAAGCCATCCTTATCAGGACATGTAGCATTTTCCTAGGCTTTCCCCTTATTTTCAAAATACATCTGAGCTTTCCCTTTACCTACATGTTCAGTCTGAGATTTCCCTTTTCTAGCATTATCAGTCTGATCTTTCCCCTTACCAGCATTATCCATCTTTAGGTCAAAGGAAGAAGAAGGTCCACTAGAACCCCCACCATGCCCCTTAGAAGCTTGAGGGAACATATGCTATAATTTCCCATACTCGTGGCATATTCGGCAGGGAAAAGGTAAGGATTCATAGTGTAGTTGTTGTACCCATGAAGAAGAGCCAAGGCTAATTTCCAAAGAGTCTAGCAATGGGTTATATTTTAAATAAATTTCAATAGAAATGCGGGCATAAGAAATAACCCTTTTGTCAAGGGATTGATGCGCGATCGTAGTCATCATCCCAAGAAAAGTAGGGATCTAGCACATAATGTCTTCTCTCCAAAACTCTAAAGGAAGTCACGGCAAGCGAACCCACACAGGAACCCGCAATGGGAGATCCTCCGTGGAATTGAACCCCGTATGCCAAGGTTTTAAAAACAACCCCACACGATTATAAAAATATGTTCAACCCTCAAAGATGCGGTTACAATTAGACATGAAAGAGAACGCCACCAAGAAATAGCTATCCCTTCCAACATAATGTCCATATCACCTTCCACTTGCCACAAACGATAGATCCGAGACTCAAGAGCCGAAAAAGAAATTTGGATCCCAAGAAACTTGCAGATCAAAGCATGCTTAGTCCAATACTCCACATCTTCCATAACTGCTTTTGGAGGAATAATAAGAATAGGGCAATCCTGACTCCGCGGAAAACAACCATTTACTTTTTTTTTTAACTTCGAGCTCTCTCCTACATAGAATGGATCCTTCGATTGTGGTTGCATCTGAATAGAAGATCCATCAGAAGCCATAATCCCAGTGGCTACCAAACTATTGGGAGCCCCACATGCAGCCATCAAATCTTTGAAGAGATGATTCAAACACCCACACAAGAACACACAAATAAGAGAAGAAAACCAAAGCAGGGAGCCCACACCTCAAACCACCAGACTCCACCCACATCGACAACACGAACCCTTGGCAGAAGAAGAAGAAAAAAAACCCAAGCATGGGCTTGAGAGACAACGCTTTGTAAATCCCCATCCCCTTGCAATCATAAGCAACCCCCANCCCCCCCCCCCCTCTGCGTGAGCACAACAACACAGACTAGAAAAGAAGAAAAGTGAGCTAGGGCATGAAGCTCCTATCTCGCACCCATCCTCAGCGCAACGCCGCTCATTTTTTTTGAAAACATAAAATTGTATCATATCCATACTATTGACATAAAAAGTGTTTTGTTAATTTTCCACATGATGTTGTCACATGTGAACTTGGAGCCTACACCCATTGATACTAAATGTTATGAGATGTTTAGACAATTGGTAAGTGTGCATCTATATGTATGTTGTTTTTAGATTTGATTGTGTGAGTTATTTTTGCATCAATTCTCTAGACCCCTGATCTATCATCAAAAATGGTAGAAAGTATAAGAATAAAAATGATGGCTTATGGAATGTGATCTGAAATGTTGATACAAATAATCCTCGCACAATCAAAGCCAGCAACATAGAGACAATCACAGAAACTGTAGAAAGCTACTAACTTTTAAGTGTGCATCTTCTATTTTTTAGGTCCTCATATAGTTGGTAGATTTTACTTATATGTATATATAAGCCTTTTTTATGTGTGGACCTAGACTATGTCTAGGCATAACATGGATTTATATAATGGATTGTTCCTATGAAATTCCAATATTATGGAGCATATAGAGAAAGTTTATAAAGCCTTTGACATTATGAAAAGTGATCTATTTGGAAGATTGCGCAGTATGATTAGAAAGAATCTTATACATAGAGTCCCTAGCACTGCACCCTTATCCTCCTACCTCTACTACCATGGACGCCAATCCCCTCAAAGAAGTTGGAAAAAAGTGAACTTCAGACAGTTTTGAACCACCTTGAATTGGAGGTAGTTTATTGTATAAAACTACTAAGTATTATATATAGATAATTTTTTGCAATTTAATGTCTACTATTTATAAAGGAAAATTAAAGAAATATAATTACTGTGTAATGGATTACAAATTATCATAGCATAAATAATTAGTGCATATCATTACTGTAATATGTTTCCTCCAATATGTAAGGAGTTCTTGGTAGAAACATATCTTGAGCATGAAACAGTGTCACAAGACAAATCACAAGACCAATTTCAGATAACTATTTGACTTGATGGGTAGTCAAGTATTGATTTTATTATTTTAGTATCTTTATGCTTTCCTTCAACCCTTTCACATTTTACAACAATTGATTGATATTGCTAAAACAATTAATCTTTGAATGAATGTAGGAAGTGAGTTCAAGTTTTCAAAAGTATACTAGTATGTATTAATGATATTTAGTATATATTATTATTTATTAACAATGCACATTGTGGACTGGCAATAGTATAGGCCAAGAAGATTCAAGGTAGTGTTGTAGCTGAATTTGAATATGCATGTGTTTACAAGGACTTTTCTTTTGTCATTAGGCTACTTGATGTGGAAGAATAATATTTTTGCACCTAGATATGAGTTTCATATTGATGCTTTGAATGTGTTGTTGTCTGTTTAAGATGTTGAATGAGTGACATTAATTATTGTAATCTAAACAATGTATCTTAAAATACTTTCATTTTTTATTTGACTTCATTTACTAATTAGTTAAATCTTAAATGTTGTTTATGTCATTTTATTTTCTAGATTTTGCCAAAGAGTTCCTGTAGTCCAAAGCGGGTGCTATTTCTTCTGATTTTGCTATACCTATTGACGATCTAGAAAAGAAGGTTGTTGAAGTGTTGACAACAAGTAATCATCTCAAAAATTAATGTAAATAATTATTGATGACATTAATTTTCCATTAGTATTCAAACAACACTTTCGGTAAGCATACACCGAAAGACAGAACAAAGAGAAAACCAAAAATCAGATATAAAAAGATCACCAAAATGACTAAGTACTAAGAGAACCGACGACACAACTTTGTGTGTACACCAAAATTGCAAAGCAGAAAGATAAAGAGGAACCAGATGTGCGGGATAAAGTGCAAACCAAGAGACAGATAAAGTGCAAACCGAAGAGACAGTTAAAAAGCAACTGAGAAAACAAAACCGAAAGACAGTCAACTGATTTTAGAAGCATAACCGACCGTCAGGAACCGAGAATCAGTTGCAGCCCGCAAAAAGTGGATCTGACTTCCATGTCATAAAAATTAGTCTTATTCTATTTATATAATCTTGATTTGTTTTTAAATCCATTTATTTAGGGACAAGAAACATGAATGTAAGTGCTCTAATCAGTCTAACTGATTTAAAACACATAGACTAGGAGATCAAGGTACAAGTTGTAAACCTGATCTTAGAGTTAACATTGTTTTTCGTGAAACTTGATGATGTCAATCCATCTTATAAATAGATGATGCAATCATTCATTTTACAATGATGTGAATATGAAAGAGATGATGAATGAAGGCTACAAGCACATCTATGGATCATATTGAAAGTTTCAAGAACTAGAACAACAAAAGGTGAATTTGGTTAGTAAGAACCAAGAACAGAGGCTACCGAGAATCAGAGGTATTACTCAATCACATTAGGTGATAATCTCATTCATGTAAACTTAAATGGATCTATATCAAAAATAGGAGATTGCATTTACCATGTCAATTTGTAATTTTCTATCATTCTAACAAGTGGAGCAAAGTGTAAAAATCCTTTTCAAGGAAGGTGGATTTAATAGTCCAACTACAAATCTCTTAACCGAGATCACACTCAATAGTGTTGCTAAAGCTCTTAACCGAGTATACTTTAATAAGTCTCCATAGATACTCTTAGCTGGGTAGATCATCAGAAGTGTTCAAATTGTAAGCCTTAACCGACCCCTTCCAATCTGCAGATAGTGAAGATTTTGTGGGTGCCATCCCCACAACAATTTTTACTTCCTAACAAGAGTTTTATGCGATATCATATCTTGTGTTGTGTGTCAATTACTTTCATGAATGTTTAAATGTATGTTAATGTTATGAATTGATATAACTCACTTTAAGATAGTATAGATCAGATTGAATGGATATACAATTGATTACACAAAGGTTAATTGATTAAAGGATACACAAGTTTTAGAGGTTCTGATTCACCGATCCCCTCTCAGTACACACTTCCCATTAATTCCAAAAATTGGTATCAGAGATAATTCTCTTCTTTGGAAAATCTTAAAGGCTTAAGAGAAAAGATCATACAATGGAGAAGTACAAACTTGATAAGAATATTGAAAATAAGAAGCTAGAAATTCAGATGTTCTATGAACAGTATAAAGAAGCTAGAATCAACATGAGTCATCTGTTAGATGAAAGAAAGATTATGGAATCTCGTTGTAATGAGAAAAATTATCATGAGGAAGAGATACCAGATTTCTTTGAGTCTTCAGGATCAACTACAAGCAAAGCATCTGATACATTAGAAGAAAGCATCATAAGCCTAACTGAAATCAATCTACATCTAGCTGGACAAGTTAAATTTCTGCAAATCGGTCAAGAGACACATATGGTAAGGAATATTGATGTCATGAATAATGATAAAAAAGTTGAGCAAGAAAGAACACTAGCTATTGATGATAGAAGAAAGATTACAGAAAAGCTACAAGAAAAAGAGTCATAAATACAAAAACTTACAGATCATCACCATGAGATCACAAATCAGATTATTCTTATGAGTCAAGAGGCAAATAGAATAAATTTTAAATTCATTGAAAGAATAGAATCTATCACTGACCTAAGAGATGAGAATGAAAATTTGAAACATAAAATAAGAATTCAGCAGCAGCATAATGAAATTATCAAGAAAGCTGAAGAAAGAAATAAAAGAATGGATGATTTTCTTGAAGGACAACGAAGAGTCAACAACAACACCAGCCTAGGTTTTATCAAGAATGGAGAATCATCAAATCAAACTGATCCAAAGAATGTCTATACAAATTCAAGACCAAGAAAGCTTACATGCAATCACTGTGGAAAGCAAGGCCATACATCAAATGTATGCAGAGGCAAAATGAAAGGTATTCCTAAATCTACATCTTCATTCATAGGATTCTGTTATAAATGTAACAAGAAAGGACATAAAGCATATGAATGTAAGTCTGAGATGAAACAACCAAAGAAGGAAACCTACATGGACAAATACCATCCTACTTGGAAAATGAATGGGCACACAACTCTTGAATGCTGGGAAAAAAAAAGGCAAGCATGGAAGCCTAAAGGTCAATAAACTCCCTATCAACCGAAGAGAGTCGATAACCAGTATGTATGAGATTACAACACTTGGACAAATTGTATAGCATGTGGAAGATTTGGTCACATTGCTGCAAACTATATGAGAGAGTGGACTAGAAAGCCTAGAGGCTGGACTAACCCTGGAATCACATGCTTACACTATCATAAAGTTGGTCATCTCAAGAAAGACTGCAGAGACTGAGTGATAGAGACCAGCACATATCCCAATGGAAACACCATTGAAGACATCCAGACGGCAAGAGACAAAATGTGGAGAAAATATTCAAACAATGATGAAGATGGACTGAGCAATGCAAATGGTGACACCCCATCCAATGGATCCGGTGACATCACCACCCCCACCTAAGAAGAACAAGAAAGTATGGAGTTGCATTACCCCAAGTTATTATTTCTTCATCAGTTCCATAATATGTTGATAAAATACCAAATTAGCATAAAGAAAGATGCATCATGGTATTACTTGTTAAAATATGTGATAACTATGCTATCAGGCATACATACCAAAATCAGTTGGTACACACTCAAAACTAAGATTGCCTACACTTACTGAGTAGCGTCAGTTAAAAGAAAAGTTGCTAGTATAAACTGAGCCTCGTCGATAACCGAGCAATGTGAATAAGTGGTTTGCAATACCGAAACCCATCGGTAAAAGAAAAAGGTATAATGACCACCCCAAAAAATCATGTGGTCACCAAAGGAAAGTTGAAGTCTTAACTAGAGAACTCCATCTTTACACACTGAGGAGTTGGTAAGAATTAATGACACACCTTTTAGGTGAAAACGGATATAAAAAGGCGACTGGTAGGTCTCATTGTTCACTACGACCAAAGCAGAGCGACAAAGAGAGATTTTTTAGCATAAAGCAACAAGATCACAGAGCGAACACAACTCGACTACCAACAATCCACAAAGACCAGAAATCATTACAGGTGTATATAGTAAGATCTATAAACAACTGACAACTCTATTTCATGCATTTCACAAAAAGCCCTAATTTTGAAAAAATGGAAACGACATCAAGAACTGTGAAATCGAAGAACAACAAGAAGGATGAGTTCAAGCTCATCAAGAATTCAGCATGTGAGGAACCAAACTATAAGATTCACCCTGAGGTTGCCTCACAACCTGACGATGCGGGAGCATTCTCGCGAATACCAGCTAGGATTTTGCTCGTCGAGGATGTTCGAGCATTTATACACTTTAAGATTGCAGAGATAGGTGATTCTAAGGTTGAACAAGCTTATAAGAAGCTATGCATTGAAGATGGAACTCTGAAAGATGAACATAAACATATAGAAGTAAAAGGGCTCACCAATGCCCTAATGTTTCCGAAGGTCTTCAAAACTGAGTGGATTCGGTTAGTACTAAGCCGAATGCACAATCATAAACTTTGGTTGGATGAACCAAAGATGATAACCTAAGATGTTATCCATGCGGTCACCGGTTACCCTGTAAGTGAGAAGGTAAAAGCATTGAAGCATCCACCCAAGGCTAAGATTGAGAAGATCACAGGAGCCAAATGGGACGGCATAGGATTGAAGGTTTCCACCATAACTGATGATGAGATGAAATTTGGTACATGCATTCTAGGCTATAAATTCTTCCAAGCTAGCAGAATGAACAACATTGCATCCAGTGCAGTGGACACAACGTATAAGATTGTGAAGAAGGGAACACAATTGGACCTATCAGAACTTCTACTGCATCAACTAGAAGAGAATCTAAGGACTATAAGGAATGTGAAGTCAAACACATGTAAGTTTGGCTCACTCATAGTGTGCATCTTCTTCTACTTTCAAGAAACATTCCTGTCTGTAGGAAATGTGAAATGGGATAGCACAAAACTAGTCACCACACAGATCAGTGAACACATAGCCTCACTAGGAGATAATTTTGAAACAATCATGGATGAATACTTCACTGTATTCAAAGACCGAATGCAAAAGAGGGTAAGGATCCCCAAACAACTCACTGAGAAGTATAAAGATGAATTATATTTTTTGGTTGATACAGATCATACTTATATCAAGCCTATTGTACCAAGGATAGCATGGCTTCAACCATTAGAATATGAGATAAACATTAATCTTGCATCTAAAGCAATTGATGCCTTGTTAAATTAACCACTGGATAAGAAACAACCCAAGTTTGGAACATATGAGGAGGCCAAAACAAGAATAACATATGGCCTAGTTGTTAAGAAAATTGTAAGGAAAAAGGAAAATATGGTAAAGAACCTCAAGAAGATACTATTGGCAACAAAGGAAGAAACCGAGCAGGAAGAGGAAACTGAAAAAGAGGAAGAAACTGAAGGATAGCTACCTATTGGTGAAGCTAAAGAAAATGATGACTCCGAAGCCACAAAGTTAGATTCACCACCTCCTCCACCAACTAAAAAGTCAAGGACCATAGCTGCTTCTAGAACAAGAAGCCAAAAATCTAAGGATTCAACTCATTCACCTTCAAAGAAAGGAAAGGTACGAACATACAAGAGGAAAGTAGCCACACCGAAGAGAGGTGCAAACAAAAGAGTAAGAAAGCTCATCAAAAAATGAGAAGATATTGAAGATACTGAGAAAGATGAAGCTATAGAGGCAGAAAATGTCAAGGTTAAAGCTCTAGAAACTATTGATGACATTTGTAAATCTATTGCAAATTCAAGATCTATTACAGATTCTAAGATTAGAAGATGGTTGAAAGTAGATCCAGAAGATAAGAACAAAGTTGAAGATGCCATCATCGCAAAAATTTACAAGCTCAAATATGTACCGATTCAGTTTGAAAGCAATAATGTACCGAGGGAACTCTTAGACAGACTATACTCCAGATGGAAATTTTCTTTGAAGAGTGAAAAGGAAATAAGAGAAAGAGTACTTGTTACTCTCATGCCTTTTGAATCCAAGAAGGAAGAAATAGATGAGATGATGGAGAAACACAAAAAGGAGTTCTCACCAAAGTTGAGAGCCTATAAATTTCTTGAAGGAAAGCTTATAGAGCTTGAACAGGATAGCCATAAGAAATGATGTAAAATTCTAAACAGACCTACTGAGGAAGAAAGCCCCGAGAAAGACCTACAACCAAAATATGTTGATAAGGAAAATCAAGAAAAAATCTTAATAAAAGATACTGAAGATGATACATCCATTGAGTTAGACAAGGAAGAAGAAGACACAACTGACAACAAAAACATGGATGTTGCAAATGAGTCATGGCCCAACACCACAAATGAAAACATTGTGGATAACAATATCATTGACATAACTGATGACCTAGCAGAGGAAGTTAATAAAGATGAAGATGTCAATATTACAAAGGACACAACTGATGAACAGGACACAACAGTTGATACTGCACAGGTGAATATAGCAGGCAACATGCCAATATTGATACAAGCTATCAATATTCTGCAAGAATCAAACAAGTCACCTGGAAAGGATACTCCCGAGGATGCAAGAGAAGAGGAAAATAAAGAAAACACTGATGATTAGAAAGACATCGGAGGCACTCAAACAATAATCGATACTAATAAGGTTATAGGAGGAGATTCAAAACAAGCAGATGCAGACACAACAAAGAAGAATGCAGAAACAAAGAATGATGAAGCTAAGGACACTGATGAAGGAGATAAACATAAAGATGGCACTCATGAGGAAACTGAAGAAGGTGCTACCAACAATGTGAAGGTGAATGTGGAGAAATCTATAGACACCCGACAAGCTGAAAGTGATACACAATAGCAAAAAGAAGCACAACAGGTAACTTCATCAAGAACAACTGACAAAGATGAGAAATTGCAAATGTTTTTACATTCAAGTGCTAAGCAAAAGAAAAAGAAGAAATCTAAAAAGAAAAAGTTGGAGGTCACTTTGGATGAAATCATTGAGATACCAAAATGTGACCCAACTACACTTGATTTTGAAGCATTACAAGAATACAGTGAAATATGCCAAAGGAAGGCATTACAGGAGAAACTAAAGAAACAACACCGAGACTCAATGGTACTAGAAACAACTAGGGACATCTTGCACCAGATTGTACCCAATGTTGATATTGATCAAAACAAGCCAATTCTTGATCAATTAGCCACTCTAACCGAAGCAATAAAAACTCAAAATATTGATGCAGAGAAGGCAATTGAAGAGAGAGAAGAGCAGAAGTACTAGCAGAAGCTCATTGAGAACATCAGCCAAGAAGTGACAGTCAAGAAGGTAAAGCTATCAGAATTTATTACTGAATTAGATCCAATTATAACTGAAGCTATAAACTTGATTCAACAACTGAGCACATTATAAAAGTTCAGTAAATAGAATAGTGACAATATAGCAAAGTTAGATACAGATCTAGTTAACAGTGCTCAAAGCTTAACCATTGATGGAGACAATGCAATTAAGTTGTATTATGAGAATATCATTGAGATCAAAAGGTTAAGGTAGGAACTATGGGAATAAGAGACACACTTCAGGGAAGAAGTCACCAAGATCCAAGCTCAAATTCTACCGAACCTTACACTGCTCCAAAAACACATCAATTCAGCACGACAACTGATAGCAACTCCCGAGATGTCTGTAGCAGACAACATCTATGACATGTACTCCAAGATCACACTCGAGAAAATGGCTCTGGAGAACTTATAAGATAAATGGGAGAAAATTATGGAAGACATGAAGTGTTCACACTCTCACATTTTTTATAAGCTCTAAGATATAGACCTTTGCCTTTAATATCAAAAAAGGGGGAAAATGATATGTATCCATATGGGCAAATGATATATGAAAATGATATGTATTGATATGGGAAAATGATATATGAAAATGATATGTATATGATATGTATAGATAGACAAGCAGTATACAGTATTATATCGGCATATACATAGGGGAGTCATTAAATGACTAAGGATTATATATGTTGTATATACTTAACATTTTGTTAACTTATTTTGCACATATCAGTTTTTGATACTAATGTCAAAGGGGGAGATTGATGACATTAATTTGCCATTAGTATGCAAAAAACACTTTCCATAAGCATGCACCGAAAGACAAAAAAAAGAGAAAACCAAAAATTAGATATAAAAAGATCACCGAAATGACTAAGTACTAAGAGAACCGATGACACAACTTTGTGTGTACACCAAAATTGAAAAGCAGAAAGATAAAGAGGAACCTGACATGTAGGCTAAAGTGCAAACCGAGAGACAGATAAAGTGCAAACCGAAGAGATGGTTAAAGAGAAACTGAGAGAACAAAACTGAAGAGACAGTTAAAGAAAAATTGAGAGAACAAAACTGAAAGATAGTCAATTGATTTCAGAAGCATAACCGATCGTCAGGAATAGAGAATCAGTTGCAGCCCACAAAAAGTGGATCTGACTTCCATGTCAGATAAAGAAGTCTTATAGTATCTATAGAATCTTGATTTGTTTTTAAATCCATTTATCTAGGGACAAGAAACGTGAATGTAAGTGCTTTAATCGGTCTAACTGATTTAAAACATATAGACTAGGAGATCAAGGTACAAGTTGTAAACCTGATCTTAGAGTTAACATTATTTTTTGTGAGACTTGATGATGTCCATCCATCTTATAAATAGATGATGCAATCATTCATTATACAATGATGTGAATATGAAAGAGAGGACGAATTAATCCTACAAGCACATCTATGGATCAGATTGAAAGTTTCAAGAACTAGAATAACAAAAGGTGAATTTGGTTAGCAAGAACCAAGAACAGAGGCTACCAAGAATCAGAGGTATTACTCAATCACATTAGGTGATAATATCATTCATGTAAAATTAAATGGATCTGTATCAGCAATTGGAGATTGCATTTACCAGGTCAAATTGTAATTTTCTATCATTCTGACAAGTGGAGCAAAGTGTAGAAATCCTTTCAAGGAACATGGATTTAACATTCCAACTACAAATCTCTTAACTGAGTGCACACTCAATAGTGTTGCTAAAGCTCTTAACTGAGTAGACTTTAACAGGTCTCCATAGATACTCTTAATCGGGTAGATCATCAAAAGTGATCAAATTGTAAGCCTTAACCGGCCCCTTCCAATCTGCAGATAGTGAAGGTTTTGTGGGTGCCATTGCCACTGCAGTTTTTACTTTCTAACAGGAGTTTTTTGCAATATCATATCTTGTGTTATGTGTCAATTACTTTCATGAATATTTCTATGAATGTTCACATGTATGTTAATGTTATAATTGATATAACTCACTTCAAGATAGTATAGATCAGATTGAATGGATATACAATTTGTTAGAATAATAAGAAGAATAATGCAAATCTAAACACGGAAGAGAACACAAAAGACACAGAGATTTAATGTGGTTCACCCAATCCCTGGGCTACGTCCACCAACATCGAATCCAATATCTTTATTATTATCCAATAATTACAATCTAAAAAACCTGCAACTCAATACCATCACAGGAAGCTACAAAAATCCCTCATACAATGAAATATTGAAATCCTAAGCCCTTTTCACAAGCATATTTGACCTAACATAATTAGGGTAAAAAATACTCTGACTAATAGAAAATCAATGGCAGAGCCCCTTGACCCCATCAGGGGCTCTGCCCCTTGACCCTGAGCTTGGGGGCCAAATAGATATGTCCGGGGGGAAACCACGCCGAAAGAAACTGAGTCTGATTAGGCTCCACATACATAACAATCTCCCACTTGGAGACTGATCAGACTCCACAACAATATCCTCCCACTTGGAGACTGATCGACCAAACCTGTAGCTCCCACTGGAATAAAGAAACCACCCTGGACTCTGTTGTTCTTTTATTTTGTTCAATCTAGAAGACCAACCGAAGCTGAAGAGGAATTCAACTTCTCCCTTGTCACTGCCTTTGTAAACATATCTACTAGATTATCATATGTATGTATCTTCTCCAACTTTAACTGTCCATCATCCAAAACTGACCGAATGAAATGATATCGCAATTGTATGTGCTTTGTTTTTGAGTGCAAAGTAGAATTATTTGCAAGATGAATGGCACTCTGACTATCTGAATACAAATAATTATCTGCCTGTGGATGTCCCAATTATTCTTCCATGAAGAATTGAAGCCATATCATCTCCTTCGCTGCCTTTGTAGCAGCAACATACTCTGCCTCTGTAGTGGATAACACATTCACCTTTTGTAACCGAGAAATCCAACTCACTGCTATCCCACCAACAGTAAATACATAACCTGTAGTACTCCATCTGGTATCTATA
>MU226082.1:7138-17701 GCA_018584345.1 Thuja plicata
CTGTTACCAATCTAGTATGGAACACTCACATGAAGTCTTAATATAGGGTGTGAGAAAGGCATTGGAAGCATATGGATTAAAATGACAAGATTGTTTTATGCTTGGATCAATCATCAATCTAGCATGGAGGTATCCACATGGAAGATTCATATTGGGGTGAAGAGGTTAAGTTTAAACAACACACTCTAAGCTTTGACTTGCTTAGGTGGCTCATCTGAAAAATCATAGTAATAGGTGGGTCAGGTATTGGAGAAGCTAGTGTTGTTTCAGACGAGCCACCTAAACAAGTCAAAGTTTAGAGAGGGATGTTTAAGCTTGACCAAGATGGATCATATGGATTACCGTTATGACGACATATTTATTGCGTGCTTAGATTGGTTACCAATCCAGCATGGAAACACTCCATGGAAGTATTATTAATATGGTGTGTGTGATAGGCATAAGAAGCATATGGATTGAAAGGACAGGTTTATTTCATGCCTGGAACAATCATCAATCTAGCATGGAGGTATCCTCGTGGAAGATTCATTATGGGGTATGAAGAGGTTTGACTTAAACAAAACACTCTAAGCTTTAATTTGTTTAGGTGGCTCATCTCAAATCACACTAATGAGTGAGCCCTATTGAAGAAGCTAGCATAATTTCAGGTGAACCATATAAACAAATCAAAACTTAAAATATATTGTTTAACCCCGAGTGACATGGAAACGACTTATGAAATATACAGGCTGAAAGACAAGTCTCATTGCATGCTTGGATGAAATCATCACTAAGACGGAGTCACCCATATAGAAAATTAATAATGGGTTTGTGAGGCACATGAATTGAAAGATGATAGCCTTGGATCAATCATCAACCAACCATAAAACCCAACGAATCTTGATCATTTGGTTTCTGAATGCATGAGGTTATATGACCAAGCTGTACCACATCATTAATCAATCAAAACCCACATGGTAGACTTATATAGACTCTAAATTGATGGGAAACGGCTTCCGCTCCATAATAGTGAGATTTCAATAATCATAACAGAAAAGACTTGTGAGATGATAATTGATGTGAAATGACTCCCTTTAAACAGTGCCCTACCAACAACCATTCAAACTACATTTAGTCAAATAACGGTGCCAAGAAACAGGGGCCTGCCTACTAACACTTCTTTTAACTTCAATTTTTTCACCAAAAAACTAAAAAAAAAAGAAAAAGCAGGGCCTACCAATTCAAACTTCAATTTTCTCAAAATGCAGATATATAGTGAACTTTTCAATTTGATGTTTGAAAAATTCTTGTCTACTTGTTTCGAACAAACACAACTTCTCATTCCAAATAGTTAGGTTAACATAGACCTAAAAAAAAATGGCGGTGGAGAAAAGAAAACCCTACCTCAATCCATTCAATAATAACGGCAAAGAAAACCCTACTTCAATCCATTCAATCATCACATGGGATAGGCGGCGAACAGTCATTCTCCGTGACTACTTGTGAGATTCAATACGAATTCTTTGTAGGAGAACGAATTTTCAGGTTTTGTTCATTTTTAAAATCAGGGCCAAATCTCCAAAAATAGATTAAGCCAATAATATTGTCAAATATGCCTCTCCCACAGTCAAATCCGCCTTTCTTTGATTGAATAAAACAAACGGAAAATTATTCAAGGGTAGGTACAGAGTATTCCAGGAAAATAGTGTAAGATTCTGAAGAAGTCTGCCTTAAAATGTCAATCAGAAGTTGGTACTCACGTGTGCCTTGAAAAGAAATTAAAACTGAACCTGTTATAAATATAAAAAACCCTTACTGGTAAGAATGTAGGAATGAGTTGACGTGGATAGAAAATCATCGGCCTGCCCCAAGGCTTGTAGCCTCTTTCCTTGTAATCATATCATATAAAACTCTCTTAATAATTCATGTATTAAACTTATTTATAGCTTACTAGTTACCTTCCATAGCATAGTTGTAGTTTGTTCCTAGATTAAGTTTTTTTTTCATGGAGTTAGTGTTTGCTTTTTTCTTTTGATTTCATTTTTAGTGGTTTTTCATATTACAATTTTATATTGTTTACTTTTGTCTTTATTTTTAATCTTATAATACATGTTTATCGTTGTTCTTATTGTACTTGCCGTAGGTATTGCATTCAGTTGTGCACCAATAGTGAATTAGTTTTACATGAATGAACCAATCATAAATTACTATTTTTTTCTTGTTCAACTATTTGTAAAGTTTAAATATTTTTTTATGAATTAAATATATTTTATAAATTAATTTTTTCAATTATGATTGGTTGAATTGATTTGGTCTTATAGGACCCCTTTTTTGGGAGGCTTCCCAAATTTGTTTTTTTCGGATAGTTTTTAACATAGTTTTGAAATATTTTTAACATAGAAACTATATTTTATATTTTATAATATAAAGATTTATTATCATTAAAAAATTTAATTATTTATAATATATAACTATTATATATTTAAAAAATTTACTATATTACATTTTTAATATATATATTTTATATTTTATAATATAAACATTTATTTTCATTAAAAAATTCAATTATTTATAATATATAACTATTATATATTTAAATAATTATATATATATATATATATATATATATATATTACATATATATATTACATCTATATATTACATCTACTATATAATATATATTATTCTATAATATATATTATTCTATAATATATAATATAAAAGAATTATATCATATATGCTATATTATATAATTATAGTATTTCACTAACTCTTAATTTATTAAATATTGTTTTTCAGATTTTATACAAAGTTTCGTTTTAATTTTTTATCAATAATATTTTTTCTTTTATTAAAGAACTATTAATTAAAATATTTATAATATTTATAATAAAATTAAAATTAAAATTTAAAATTACATATATAATTATAACTAATTACGGCAAGTGCAGGCCACTACGTGGCACTTGTTTTCCTTGCTTTATCATGTTCTAATAATACCAATTTGCTTTGGTATTTAATATCTTTATATCCATTTCTTATTCTTCGACACTTCATCAATTCATCTTATTTCAACATCTTTATCTCTTTCAAAACACATTTTTTGTGTTTTTACATTAATTTCCTCACTCATCTCTTCCAATGCTTTCCCTAACTTTCACAATGCTTTTATCATCTTACTTATTGTTAGGGTTATTTAGAGTCGCCTTGTTTAAGTGTCTTTGACCCTTTGGTTTTAATGTTTTATTGTCAAATCTTCCTCACGTCGGTCAGTTTTCAAGATCATATTTACCCCCTAAGACAATCACCACAGTGTTTTAAATCTATCTTTGTATAGTGGGTCCACTTCCGTCAAGTGTTAGTTGTGTTTGATCGCTTATGAACCACTTTGAACCCCTGTGAACCTCGGTTCAAAGTAGTTCAAAGAGGTTCAAACAAAATATTTTTGTCTAACGGTGGTAATCGCAGGTGGGACCTAGGCATACACCATGATGCAGCAGTGAACTACTTTGAACCTCTTCGAACCTCGACAAATCCAAGGATTGATGTGGCAGCTGATGATGTGGGTGATGTAACATGTCAGTAAAGTAATCAACGGGATAATGGTACGGTCAGCCTCGAGGAGATGGTAACCATAGGGAAAATCTGAGGTGGTAACATGAGTCAATGCAGATTTTATCTCAGCACAAGTGATGTAGTGGCATTAAATGAAGATTAATGATGATTTAGACGGTTTTATGAAGTGAAACGACAGCCAAATATCACATCATTGCATTCGCCCCACTCTAAACTTCATACCATAATTAATGATCATCTTTTTAGTCGTACTCTGCGGTATGTGAATCTTGTTAAATATATCATTATACTTATTTCTTTTCAAAGTAAGATTGTGGAGTCTCGACTGCGAATGACATAGACATTTGTTTCCCTAAATCGACATAACACAGGTAAACACTGAAAAGCCTCCTTTTGTTTCTTGTTTTCTGCATGGTAGTGTGATTTCAAAGGATTGTAGTTCTTTTGTTTGCTTTGGGGAAGGGAAATGAAGTCCAACATGCATTTCTTCGAAAATACTGCAAATTTAGACTGTCATGCCCCAGTGATCACAAACACTGATTTTTTGGGGGTTGAGGTAGAAAAGATGATTGAAAATCTTAAGGATTGTGTAGAGAAAGAGTATACTTTAGAGCTCATGTCCAATGGGTTATATCAAGCTGCCACTTTTTTGCCAGCCGTAGTAAGTCCTGAGCTAATTCAATAGTGCATAAATCACTATGATATCAAGTCTAAGTGCGTGTTGAAGAATGAAGGTCAGAGTATCCTATCAATAACCAGAGAGACGATAATGAAAGTATTTAAGCTACCTATTGAGGCATTTTCCAGTTTCACCCCAACCCAGTCACTCACTCAGTTTTGAGAAAAATGTGAAAAAACCGCAGTAACATTGCTCGTAAATGGACTGAGTCAAACTACATAGGAGGTTCCAGGTTGCCCAAGCTACTAACTAAGGATCATATGAAGCCTCATATTCATGACTTAGTGGTTTTGTTACACAGGGTGAGAGGGTCTGCACAAGTGCTCCTCTTCGAAGATTGGATGTATCATTTCATAGAGATTATTCTAGATGGGAGGCAAAGTCTAGATTGGGCTAAAATAATTGTTGGTTCATTAAAAGAGACCAACTCAAACAAGCATGGCCAATAAAGAAGGAATTCTACATGTCTTCATATTTAATGTATTGTCTTGCATGTACTCAAGATCTTGCAGGGATTCCCCATGAACCTTGGAGTGAAGACATGCATATTTATGAATATTGCCCCCTGTTGACAAGAGACAAAGTATTGGAAAACTACAAAAGGCTTCATGATGTGTTTCTTGGTAAATTATGCTATCAGTTAGTTGGAATCCCGAGGCAGATAATTTCCTAATAGGTGCGGAAACTTGTTCAAAGCTTTGGTAGTTTCTACATCCAATTTCTGTGATTCACATACATCAGAGTGGGAGGTTTTGATGAAGAGCCTCTCAAGTTTCTAAGGTTCACTTTTGACTGTTGTATTTTGGTAGAGGTGTGTAGACAAATGTTCACAGTGATAAAAAATAGTTTGTCGGAGGAAAAATGGGATGCTATGTTCCCAATCAATCTTGGAACCCTGACTTGCAAATATATGATAGACACCTCAGTAATAGGAAGTAACTTGGTGAGTTTTCACATGCAATTTTATGAAACAAGAAGGGGATTCGACAATGAAGGTTTCGCGAGGTAGACCTTCAGTTTGGGTGGCCGATTGAAAATTTTGCCACACATTGAAGATTTGTGGGAGGATATGGGTGATGAAGAAGCGGTTAAGAAAAGGGACCACTCTAGGCTATTAATCTCTTAGATCAAAACCCCACAGTTGAAATTTGACATTGGTGATTTAGATGAAGATAATTTTGAGATTGTTGAACCTAGCTATGATAGTGCAAATGCAGCAATCTTGCAAGAAATAGACTGGACCAGAGAAGAAGAGGAACATATCAAGCTCAGGGCTAGGTCCATCTTAGGGTTCATAGATGATTGACTGAAAAAGAGAAGGCAAAGAGGGAAAAAAACTTCATCCCCTAAAAAGATTGATGTGAGCCTTGTCCCAGTGAAATTATTGCCTAATCCCTCTAATGCTTTCCCCTTGGTTACTGGTGCAGGTAATATCCCTCCATCAAAAAAGAAAGCAGTTGCAAGAGGACACCCTATTGCACCTCAGACAAGGTCAAGGACTAGATCCCAAGGTCGTGCACAAATGGGTTCCCTAGACTCTGGCTTTGTAGATATTGGCATCAATGATAAGGATATTTCCTTCTTGCCTGAATATCCTAAAAAATGATCAAGATGTATCTGGTGGTAAACTCGAGGTTCAGCAAGGAGATGTGATGCCTGCTAAAGCGGCCAATAATAGATTGACTTCCATCTTAGTTCCTCCTTGTCTAACCGATTTAGTGAATAGAAAACACAGTCTTAAGCTAGTCTCTTTGCTAGACAAAGAGATAGTCACTAAATATGCGGTTCGTGCTCCAAAGGCGAAGAGGGTTAAAAACAAAGCTAGGTTGAGCACATACTCGACTAAAGGAAAAGTCACTTCTAAAATTGCAACCTTTAAACAAAAGGAAGGAATCCAAGATCCTGAGGCAGAAGATTTTGAGGTCACAAAAATGGAGTTTGACATGCTGAAAGGGACACCAGAGATCATTTGTTCAAGTTTTTGGATGATCATATGCTCGGCCAATCTCAAAAATGTGACAAGGAAAAGAGAGAGCTTATATAACTCGTGATAACCATGGATGAGTTTCTCAGTTCACTCAGTAACGTAGGGGCACTGCCTCTGGCCCAGTCCCCACAAAAATTTGATCCCAACTCCGCAAACAACAAGAAATTACTAAAACAAATGCAAAAGGGCAGGGTTTTGATAGAAGCAATGAGTAGCTGGGTCGATGACATCATAATAGAGGGAAACAAGTTCATACAAGAATTTACAACCACCTATGCAGAAGGAGAGGCGTTACTTGGTGAGATTTAGACTATCATTCTAGGATGGGAGTTAGATGAGGAAAAGTGCTCAGCAATCATTTCTCAAGTCCTTGAGATAGAAGAGTATGGAGTGACAAAATTTGTGTCTGAAAACCCCATGAAAATGGTTGATCCTTGCATGTTGTTTATAATGAAGAAGAACTTGGGGTGGAAAAGGTCATTAATCAAAGTCGCGATCTCAAACATGCGAGCCATGGAAAAAGAGGTAAAGGAAATGGAGACTAATGCACTGAGAGATATCAGAGTGGTGAACCCGTCAGGAATCCTTCAATTTGAGGAAGGAAACATGGACGTAGATGCCATGGTCAAAATTTTTGAAGGGGCCATGAACGCTATGAGATAAAGTGAAGAACCTACAACTGAAGACTACCAAAATAGAAAATGTTGAATCGATGCTATATCTGAATAGAGGATAGTTACCTAAGTAGTTGGAGAGAATCTAGGAGCTTAAGTGGGAAAAGAACGTGTGTCGGGCAAAGATGACTGGTCTAAAAGGGTTACATTCTCATCTAACTCAGGAGCTGTTGAATACCTTTAGGAACTGGAAGCTGGTTCGAGAGGCCACGTCAGAGGGCAATTAGCCGAGGATACATGGTGGTTTTGTGTTTTTTAGTTATTTTCATAAATGGACAGCTGTCATAAAAATTGTTTTCTTTTTTTAGTTACTGGTTTCTGTAACTGTTTTGATTTGTTGTCAATCTGAGAGGCCGAGTTTTTAGGGAGGCCTCCTAGATTGTAAAACTATATATGCTGGAGCATAGAATTGGTGAAGGGTTAGAATTTTTAGATTAGACATAGTCTTTTTGGGCTTACAACATTGTTAAGTTTTAGTTTGCTTTCTGGAAAGAATTAATTGGAAAGATATAGTGATTTGCACCTGTTTTGGACTTTGATCCTTACCGTATAAAGATATTAATGCAAATTTTCAGTTTTACTCTTTGAATTTGAATCTATGGTATATTGATTACTTTGTGAATTGGTATATTTCTCGCTCTGCATTATTTATTTTCTATGCCATGGTTGTTCATCTTTCCGTGCAATTTCCTTTTGTAAGTTATTCAAGCAAGCAATTAAGATAGTTGGAGGAACTGTATCTTCCTTAAATTAAAAATAATATATGTTCATGATCTTTGAAAATACCTCAATACCTAGGAGTATTTAAGAGATCTTTGCGTACTTTATGGTTAAAAGTACATTGTTTGTATTCCATTCAAAAATTCATTGAACATTTTTGAGAGGGAGTTGTATGTCGTAAAATTTAGAGGGAAGTAAATATTTCATTGCTTACCCACCTATTGTGAGATGTTTGTCTTCAAAGAGGTGTAGGGTCAATATAAATTTTATTTAGCATGGGGACAAATATGTTCACTAAAATATTTTTGGCGACTCTGTCGGGGAGTCTTGTGACAAGCACCAGGCTCTTAATTGTCATAATGCATCAAAATGGTGTTACCACACAAGGATGTGTTTCCCGTACTTCAACCGAACCTAGGTTTTGAAGAAACACAAGAAGATTTGATTTCAAACCTAGCTGCAGTAGCTTGGAAATATATACGTAGTAATCAGCAGTTCCAGCAAACCCTCCAAGTGTTGGAAGAAGAGGAAGAAATTGTTGAACACCTAAGAAGCGTACCCATAGCCCAGGAGGCAGTTGTGGTAGACAGAATTTCTCATGCTCCTGTGAGAAATTGAAAGCCAGTTTGGATATCAAAGCTGGCTGAGAAAAGATATACCAGAGGTGATCGAAGCAAAGGGTTGATTGATGAAGACTTCAAAGCTTTGAAAAATATGAACTTTGTACCTGATTCTAATACACCTAATAAAAATAGAACCAAGTCCTGTAGTAGATCTTCCTCACCTCCTACTAGTCCTGCGGTATCACCAATTGTCCAATTTGTCATCCCACCGGGTATTGTAATACCCTCCATTTTCAATACTCAACCTTTGAACTTTAGATTTCCAACCACGGCTGCCAACCAGCCTCGGGGTCAAAACATAGGTGCTTTAAACCTTGGAGCAAACCCTCCAGCCGCTTTACCCAAAGGTGCTAACCAAATATTTCCCAAATTAAATGGAGATGGCAAGACAACCATAAAAGATCACCTCAGTGCTTTCCGCATTGCATGTGGTGTTATCAGTGTCCAGACTCAAGAAATTGTAGTTAGACTTTTTGTGACAACTTTGATGGATGTGGCGGCTGATTGGTTCAATCATTTACCTCACACCTCCATAACCAGTTGGGATGATATGAATAATGCCTTTGAGGCAAGATTTAAAACCCTTGATAATGAAATCTCTCTATTACTTCAATTGAGCCAATTGAAGAAAGAGATACATGAACCTATGTGAGAATTTGTGGTGAAGTTCAATAGGATATTGGAGACTTGATCCCTGCAAATTCTGCGCCTAGCGATAAGAAAAAAAAGATATTCTTTCTTATCGCAGTGCCACTTGATATAGGTTTTCATCTGTTGAAAGATGGAGTATCTGATTTAAATGCCGCATAAAGACAATCCATTCAGCTGATGACATGTAACTGATTGAATGTTTGATAATGTTAAGTTGAAGATAATGCAAGACATTAAATCAGTTAATGGTTTGTATTGTCATTGATGTCAACTTGATATCATATGTACAGTCATATACATAATACCAAAGACTTCAGAGAATCAATGGAACAAAGGTTATTCTTTCAACAATGCATAAAAGTCAAGTATTCACTAAGTGACAGACAACACCGACAGAGTGCACACCATCGGTAAAGTCAAAGAACAAAAGTCATAGTGATACCCGACAAGCATAAGACAGTGTTGCCCGATGAAGAAAAATCATAGGATGCCTGACAAGCTGAAAATAGAGTTACCCGACGAGAAAAATCCAATGATGCCCGATGGACGGAGATCTCAAAGTTAACTGGAGTCACATCGATGGAACTGGCAGTTAACACTGACGACTAACTGTAGAGTTGACCGACAGAACAGAGAGTTCAGAAAATGACAAAATATCTAGTTGGTAGAGCTTAAGGATAGACTTAACTGGTTGTTTTATTTGACCAGAGTTAAGTAATTGATTTAAAGAAGATTTGTACAGTTGGCAAGAAGATAACTACGAGATAAATCAGGAGTTAAAGCTGTAAATCAAATTGGGTGGATTGTTTTTGACGCCAAGAATCAAGAATTAAGGAACATCATGTCTATATAAGAGACAAGCATAATTCATTTCTGTAATCACAAGCATTCACATAGACGGGAAGGGGAGTGAATAGAAAGAGGATGCTGAAGAGAAACTGATGAAGGATAACTTCATACAGTCCTGATCAATCAAGCTGAAGAAGTGCTAAAGAATTTTGCAGACACCGATGAACACTGAAGCACAACATCACAGAGCAGAAAGTGTGGAGCACAAAGAATTGAATTGATACATTGAGCAGAGAGGTATTGTACTTAAATAGATTTGAAAATATGCAATTCAAGTTGCATTAGAAACATGTCATTTTGTTTTAGTTTAACCATTGAAGCATTAAGTCTCTTAATAGAGAAGGACTTAATAGTCTTCTACATTTGAGGTATATCCTAATAGATTGCCAAAAAGATTGTCATGAAGATAGCATTGAGTGCCTGATACCGACACATAGTCTAAGAAGGAGGCTGATGCAGTTAGGTAGCACCAGATATGCCAGATACCTATTGTGCCCAGAGAGGTTGATCAATATTGGTAGCATATACATGCCAGATATCAAGTGACATTCTATTATTAAAATCCTCTAACAAAGTCACATTTAACAGTGTGTTTGTAACCTTTAATAGGGTTGGCTCCTAACAGGGCTCACTGTAGAAGAGTGAAAATTTGGGGTATTGGTCCCAATGGTTTTTCCCTTAACAAGGTTTCCACATTAAAAATCCATGTGTTATGTGTGTATGGTTTATTACTTTATTGTTTTACATTTCACATATGCATTTCTGGATTGATTGGTATACTCTACATATTTACTGAGTATCGGTAAATAGTTTTACTGCTTATCA
>MU226082.1:21986-62798 GCA_018584345.1 Thuja plicata
CATGCATTCCAAGACTAAACACATTGCAATCAAGTATCATTATTTAAGAGAACAAGTTCAAGAAAAAGAGGTGATACTTGAGTATGTGCAATCTAAAGAACAATTGGATGATATCTTCACCAAGCCAATGCCCAAGGATACATTTGAGTACCTGAGAAAGAGACTAGGGGTCAAAGCCTTGTCTACCAATCAGTAAAGGACTGAAGGCTGCATCAACCTATATATTATTAGAATATCATTCATATTGATGCAAGCAAAAAGATGAACTTCAAAGCTACATCTATATATAGAAAGGTATATATCAGAACCAAGCACCAAAGCATATTGATATATTGCTGATGGATAAGGGAAATTCAAGTAATATATTATGGATCGAGAGAAAAGATCACTTGAAATTAATGTCAGATATCTATGAGATATTTTTTTGGCATTGTTTTCAAAGGGAGAGAAAGTTCCATATCACAGTCTTAAGAAAAAGAAGAAAGATTATTCATTATCAAATTGTAATCCAACAGGGAGAGATCATATCCATAGGGAGAGTTGCTGACAAAAGATAGAGACATCAAAGAAGAAGAACAGTAAAAAGAGAGAAATTGACACAAGAAGAGAACGCAACACATCAGTACAAGAAACACAGAAAGCTGCAAGAGTCAAATCTAAGCTAACACAGAGCTTACCGGTTGTCAGACATTTTTATCGGTTATCAAAACAAATTGTTTGGTAATATGATGAATCTCAACTGTTATATTTCATATTGTTTTAGAAATAGTATAGTGTGATAATATAGTATGTTTCCATCAATGCCAAAGGGAGAGATTGATGACATGTAACTGATTGAATGCTTGATAATGTTAAGTTGAAGATAATGCAAGGCATTAAATCAGTTAATGGTTTGTATTGTCATTGATGTCAACTTGATACCATCTGTACGGTCATATACATAATGCCAAAGACTTCAAAGAATCAATGGAACAAAGGTTAGGCTTTCAAAAATGCATAAAAGTCAAGTATTCACTAAGTGACAGACAACATCGACGGAGTGCACACCATCGGTAAATGCAAAGAAAAAAAATCATAGTGATACCCGATGAGCAAAAGACAGTGTTGCCCGACGAAGAAAAATCACAGGATGCCCGATGAGCTGAAAATAGAGTTACCTGACGAGAAAAATCCAATGATGCCCGATGAATGGAGATCCCAAAGTTAACTGGAGTCACACTGACGGAACTGGCAGTTAACACCGACGACTAACTATAGAGTTGACCGACAGAACAGAGAGTTCAGAAAATGACAAAATATCTAGCTGGCAGAGCTTAAGGATAGACTTAACTGGTTATTTTATTTGACCAGAGTTAAGTAATTGATTTAAAGAAGATTTGTACAATTGGCAAGAAGATAACTATGAGATAAATCAGGAGTTAAAGCTGTAAATCAAATTGGGTGGATTTTTTTTCACACCAAGAATTAAGGAACTTCATGTCTATATAAGAGATAATCATAATTAATTTTTGTAATCACAAGCATTCCCATACACAGGAAGGGGAGTGAATAGAAAGAGGATGCTGAAGAGAAACTGAGGAACGATAACTTCATACAGTCCTGATCAATCAAGCTGAAGAAGAGCTAAAGAATTCTACAGACACCGATGAAAAGTGAAGCACAACATCACAGAGCAGAAAGTGTGGAGCACAAAGAATTGAATTGATACATTGATCAGAGAGGTATTGTACTTAAATAGATCTAAAAATATACAATTCAAGTTGCATTAGAAACAAGTCATTTTGTTTCAGTTTAACCATTGAAACATTAAGTCTCTTAATAGAGCAGGACTTAACAGTCTTCTACAATTGAGGTATATCCTAAAAGATTGCCAAAAATATTGTCATGAAGATAGCATTGAGTTCCCAATACCACCACACAGTCTAAGAAGGAGGCTGATGCAGTTAGGTAGCACCAGATATGCCAGATACCTATTGTGCCCAAAGAGGTTGATCAATATTGGTAGCATATACATGCCAAATATCAAGTGACATTCTATTATTAAAATCCTCTAACAAGGTCGCACTTAACAGTGTGTTTGTAACCTTTAACAGGGTTGGCTCCTAATAGGGCTCACTTTAGAAGAGTGAAAATTTGGGGTACTGGTCCCAGTGGGTTTTCCCTTAACAAGGTTTCCACATTAAAAATCCATGTGTTATGTGTGTATGGTTTATTACTTTATTGTTTTACATTTCACATATGCATTTCTTAATTGATTGGTATACTCTACATATTTACTGAGTATCGGTAAATAGTTTTACTGCTTATCGGTTATCAAGGAGAATAAGGATAGACAAGGTAAACCGACAGATAGTTAATCATTATAAGGCATGGATATTGTAGGGACTTAATAATCTAAGATTTATTTGATTGGTGTTTAGTGATTAAAGGATAAATTTTTGAGGCCACTGATTCACCCATCATCTCAGTTATTACTAACATTAGCTTGAAGACACGTTCATCACAAAAGGGAAGTGGAAAAGAGAAGTTCAATCTTCAAGCGCCTTCTCTTCCACTCTGAAAAATCCTCTAATGTAGAGATTAATGAATGACATGGAAATGCTCAAAAGGATACATAATAGAACTAGATCTCCTTATCAATCTCCCTATCAAGATGCCAGTCACAAACAATACAATCAACCTCAAGGGAAGATTCCTCTCTTAACAGGTGCACAACCTAAGTTGCAAATCGAGGCCGCACCTAAGGAGACTATGTGTTCATTTCACTTGACAACTGATCATGAAGGTGAAACATGTCCTGACTGGTTGAGGTGTCTCCAAATAAATGCTAGAAAAGATACCAT
The DNA here is from genome assembly GCA_018584345.1 of Thuja plicata. Classification (NCBI taxonomy): domain Eukaryota; kingdom Viridiplantae; phylum Streptophyta; class Pinopsida; order Cupressales; family Cupressaceae; genus Thuja; species Thuja plicata. Next base: position 24,830 of record MU226082.1, read on the forward strand.
TGGGATATAAGAATTTAAAGAAGAAAAGACTCCTAAAATTGGGCATCGAGTTCTTTTTATCTAGAGTATGAGTCCGATTCTGAAAGGGGTGGAAATATCCTGGTGAATCTGCAAGATCTATCATGTACGTTCCTTACTAGAAATCAACAGAACCAGAAGTTCTCTCTTGGTGTTGGTACATCTGATGCTTTTCCCAAAGGAAAGGAATCTTGAGGTAGTGACACCCCCTCAAATTTGAAGTGTTTAGGAATTAAAATCCTACAAAGAGCTAACATGACCTCCTCACCTCCTGCTTTTGATTTTATTGAGTGTTGTAAATCCACCTCTATCTAAATCTCTCTGGCTGAGTATCTAAGGATGAAACCTAAAGAGATTGAGAAAATGGTTAAATATGTGAAAGGGGAATCAAGTTCTACCACTCAATTCAATAAATTCCTTGTAGGAGAAACAACTATAGTAGAAGAATCCCCTATTTTTGTATCTGAAGATACCCCATAGACACCGGAGGATCCTCCTTGTATCAATTTCGTAGAAAATGAAATAAATGAGAAGAAGCCTAACCCTTTCTACATTTCCTTACTCTTGAATAGACAGAAGCTCAGTAATTGCATCATAGACTCAGACGTGTCTAATAATATAATGCCTGCCCTAGTTGCTAGAGCCCTCGGCCTCAATCTCACTAAGAAGTTTGGTCGATGCTATTCTATGGATGGGAAACAAGTGTCGTTAATGGGCCAAGTTAAAGATGCGCAAGCTGTTCTTGTTGCATGCCCAGATAAGAGATTGAAATTGACAATTTTGGTTGCAGACATCCCTGCCAGCTATGGCATGTTGCTCAGTATAAATTTTTTCAAGGACATGGGAGGTGATATAAAGATGGATTGGTCTGAGGAAATTATCCCAGTGGGAAAGAAAAAGATAAAACTAGAACTAGATCCTAAAAAAAATACACTGTGGTACCTTCCAACAATCCCAAGGCTCAAATCCTTTATGAGGAGCTCCATTTTGGTAATTGTGTTATTCTCTCTGAAGGAGGAACTGAACTAGTGGCCGAAGTTTCAGAAGAAGAAGGGTTATGGAGGACAGAGTTCGATGGTAGTTTTTCAAATTTAGGATTAGGAGGAGTGGTGTTAATTCCTCCCATTGGAGAATATATTCCTTTTTCATTCAAGTTAAACTTAAGAAATACCAATAATACGACCGAGTATGAAGCATTTCTACTAGGATTGGAGGAAGCAAAGTCTAGGGGGATCAAGAAGCTAATCACGAGAGGTGATGCAAAATTGATCGTGAAACATGTAAGAGGTTAGTTCTTTGTCAAAAATAAAAAACTAAAGCACTACGAGAATCTAGTATGGGATGAACTATCTTTTGACGCTTTTTCCATAGAGTTCATACCTCAAAGTTTAAATGCTAAGACAAATTCTTTTGCAATCTCTGCTTCATTGTTGTTACCACATCTTGATTTTAAAGTATAGAGTTACAAAATAGAAATGGTCTATAGACCCAGAGTACTAGATAATGTACACCACTAGCAGGTTTTTGATAATGACTCTTAGCTCAAAGATTTCATTGGTTGTGTTCAAAATTTTGCTAATATATACTTTGAAGGTTCTAATAGTGAATGTAAGAAAGTCTGTGAAGGTGCTACAGAAGATGAAGAGATAATTCAATTAAAAGGAAACAAGATTCCCAAGGGGTTGGTGTCTCTAGAATTTTTTTTTCAAAGAAGGGACGATAGTACAGTCAAGGAGAAAGTGTCACACTCTCATAATTCCAAGAAATATGAAAAGATTGATATTGGAGATGGAGGTGATCCTAAATGGATTTCAATAGGAAAAACATGCGTTTAACAAGAAAGGGATGATTTGAAAAATTTCCTGAAAGAATAGAGGGATGTTTTTTCTTGGGGGTATGAAGACCTCAAAAAATTCAGAGACAGACAATTTAGACATCATATTCCTTTAAAATATGATGCTGCGCCTTTTCGCCAAAAGCTCATAAATTATAATCTGAAGGTATCTGAAGCCATATTAAAGGAAGTGGAAAAGATGCTACAAGCCAGGATTATCTTCCCCATCCATCATTCTACCTGGATCACCAATATAGTGCCTGTGAGGAAAAAGAATGGTGAAATTAGAATCTACGTCGATTTCAGAAATCTGAACCAAGCCAGTCTAAAAGATAATTATGCATTACCAGTAATGGAACATGTTCTCCTGGCCGTGTCAGGATCAGAAGTAATGTTGATGCTGGATGAGTATTCTAGGTACAATCAAATCAGTGTAGCAAAGGAGGACCAACACAAGATGACCTTTATAACACCATGGGGTACCTTTGCACACAACCAAATTCCATTTGGCTTGATTAACGCTGGCACCACATTTCAGAGGGAGATGAATTCCTCCTTCAGGGATCTACAAAACATAATCATTGTAATCTATTTAGATGACTTGACTGTCTATTCAAAAAGGAGTCTCCATTTAAAAGATCTAGAGACTGTACTACAGAGGTACAAAAGTCATGGTATATCCCTAAATCTGAAAAAGTCCATTTTCTTTTTTGAAGAAGGTAAGCTGTTAGGGCATATTATTTCGAAAGAAGGAGTCAAAATTGATCTTGATAGAGTTTATGATATCCAAAAAATAAATTTACCCTCTAGTAGGAGTGGATTGAAGTCTTTCTTTGGCCAAGTAAACTTTTTAAGAGCTTTCATTCTAGAATTTTTAGAGATCGCCAAGCACATGATAGATATGATGAGTGAGAAACAACCTTTTAAGTGGAATGAGGAAGGACAAAAATATTTCAACGACATCAAAAAAAAAATATCCCAAGCCCCTGTGTTGAAAAGTCCAGATTTCAAAAAGGATTTCATTATCTACTATTATGCGTCAGAATATGTTTTGTTTGACATTTTGACACAGAAGGATGAAAAAGGATATGGAGCACCCATTTCTTTCATGAGCATGCTATTGAAGAAATATGAACTCAAATATTCTCAAATTGAAAAGCATGCCTTTGCAATAGTGAAAGCAGTGAAACAATTCAGGTACTATATATTGCACTCACATTCTACTGTATACGTTCCGGAGACAACAATAGTGAAAAGTGTTTTGACACAAAAGGATATAGGAATGAATAATAGAGCTATATGGATAGATAAAATTCAAGAATATGACCTAATTATTAAGCTAACAAATTTGGTATGAGAATGGGGCCTGTGCAAGTTGATAGCAAAAAATGGAAAAACATCAGAAGAAGAATTTAATGAAGCTCCTATGGTCCTGTTGGTGATCTTGACTGATCTATGGTTCTTAGATGTGACATATTTACTTACATACAGTGAATTTCCTAAATTATTGAGTCCCCAAGAAAGACGTAATCTAAAGCTAAAAGCGTCTAAGTCTGTTATCTCTCTAGATGTGTTGTATAAAAGAGGAGTAGATGGGACCTTCCTCAGATGTGTTGATGCTAAGCATCATAAAGAGTTATTAAGAGAATTCCATGATGAGGTTTGTGTTGGCCATTTTTACTCCACCATCATAGCCTTCAAAATCCTCCAAAATTGCTTCTATTGGCCCGGGATGTTTAAAGATGCATACTGCTATGTCAAAATTTTTGAGAAGTGCAAGTTGTTTGTAGGATGTCCTCAATTGGAAGCCCTGCCTCTCAAACCAGTTGTGGTAGATGAACCTTTTAGACAATGGGGGATAGATTTTGTAGGACCTCTAAATCTTCCATCCAGTGTAGGGCATGTATATATTCTAACGACTACCAATTATTTTACCAATTTGGTGGAGGTGATTCCTACCAAAAAGGCAAATTATCAAGTTGTTTGTGATTTTTTATTGAACCATATTTTTTTCAGATTTGGAGTGCCACAGAATGTGGTAGCAGACAAAGCCACATATTTCTCTTCAAAAGAAATCTTGATGTTCTATTATGAGTGTTGAATATCCTTATCCCATTCGTCAGATTATTTCCCTCAGGGGAATGGGCAGGCAGAGTCTAGTAATAAGAATCTAGTAGCTATAATGAAGAGATGGGTGATAACCTTCGTGACTGGCACAAGAAATCGCATGAAGCCTTATGGGATGATCAGACTACCCCTAAGAGAGCTATAAACATGGCTCTTTTTGAGTTGGTATATGGAGTAGGAGCTCATGTATCACCACCTCTCAAATTATCTATGGACAAACTACAGTCTGTGATTGAAGATCAATACTTTCAATATTCTCTAGAGAAACAGATTATGTACCTGAAAAAATTGGAGGAGGAATGAGACAAATTAGTAGATCACATTACAAAGCACCAGTAGAAAGTGAAACAAATTTTTGATATGAGTGCTCGCATCCGTAATTTCATGGAAGGAGATGAGGTCATATTGTGGGATTAAAGGAGGGCACCTAAAGGAGCTCATGGGAAATTTTAGTCTTTATGGAAAGGACCATTCATTATTTCAAAAGAATTTGGTTCAAATGCTTTCTGTCTATCCTACCTAGATGGTGTTAATCTTCCTTTCACATACAATGGGAAGGACCTCAAGTTGTTCAAATTGTAATGTTGTCATGAGTTCCCCCTGTACATAGTAGTTAGTCTTTTCCCTTCTTTCCTTAGGTAGTGTGTGTCAGTTCTTTCCCTTCCTCTTTTTGTTTTGTGAAATGAGTAATCTAGGTTCTTTGCATATTTGTTAACATGCAGTCCCCCTGACAGAGCCAATGTTAGGGTTATTTAGAGTCACCTTGTTTAAGTGTCTTTAACCCTTTGGTTTTAATGTTATAGTCATTGTCAAATCTTCCTACTCCTTTAAATCTCATGTCGATAAGTTTTCAAGATCATATTTACCCCCTAAGAGAATCGCCACAGTGTTTTTAAATCTATCTTTGTATAGTCGGTCCACTTCCATCAAGTGTTAGTCATGTTTGATCGCTTATGGTCCACTTTTAACCCCTTTGAACCTCAGTTCAAAGTAGTTCAAAGATGTTAAAAAAAATATTTTTGTCTAATGGTGGTAATCATAGTTGGGACCCAAGAATATGCAATGATGTAGCGGTGAACTAATTTGAACCTCTTCGAACCTCAGTTCAAAGTAGTTCAAAGAGGTTCAAAGGAAGTTATGACAAATTGAAGGATTGATGTGGAAACTGGTGAGGTTGGTGACGTAGCATGTCAGTAAAGTAATCATTGGGATAATAGTATGGTTAGCCTCAAATAGATGGTAACCATGGGGGAAATCTAAGGTGGCAACATGAGTTAATGCTGATTTTATCTCAGTACGAGTGATGTAGTGGCATTAAATGAAGATTAATGATGATTTAGACGATTTTACGAAGCGAAATGATAGCCAAATGTCACATCATTGCATTCGCCCCACTCTAAAATTCATGCCATAATTAATGATCATCTTTTTAGCCATACTCCATGGTATGTGAATCTTGTTAAATATATCATTATACTTATTTCTTTTCAAAGCAAGATTATGGAGTCTCGATTACGAAAGACAAAGATCTTTGTTTCCCTAAATCGACAGAACATAGGTAAATGCTAAAAAGCCTCCTTTTGTTTCCTTTTTTCTACATGGTAGTGTGATTTCAAAGGACTATAGTTCTTTTGTTTTTTTGGGGAAGGAAAATGAACTCCAACATGCATTTCTTCAGAAATACTGCAAATTTAGACTGTCATGCCCCGGTGATCACAAACACTGATTTGTTGGGGGTTGAAATAGAAAAGATTTTTGAAAATCTTCAGGATTGTGTAGAGAAAGAGCATACTTTAGAGCTCATGTCTAGTGGGTTATTTAAAGCACCTACTTTTTCGCCAGCCATAGTAAGTCCTGAGCTAATTCAACAGTGCATAAATCACTATGATATCAAGTCTAAGTGTGTGTTGAACAATGAAGGTCAGAGTCTGCTATCAATAACCGGATAGATGATAATTTAATTCTTTAAGCTACCTAATGAGGCCTTTTCCAGTTTCATCCCAACCCAGTCACTCGCTCAGTTTTGAGAAAAAGGTGAAAAAAACCGGAGTAACATTGCTTGTAAATGGACTGAGTTGAACTACAGAGGAGGTTCTAGGATGCCCAATCTACTAACTAAGGATCATATGAAACCTTATATTCATGAATTAGTGGTTTTTTTACATAGGGTGAGAGGGTCTGCACAAGTGCTCCTCTTCGAGGATTGGATGAATAATTTCATAGAGACTATTCTAGATGGGAGACAACATCTAGATTGGGCTGAAATAATTGCTGGTTCATTAAGAGACCAACTTAAACAAGCATAGGAAACAAAGAAGGAATTCTAAATTTCTTCATATTTAATGTATTGTATTTCATGTACTCAAGGTCTTATAGGGATTCCCCATGAACCTTGGAGAAAAGACATAAGTATTTATGAATATTTCCCCCTATTGAGAAGAGACAAAGTATTGGAAAACCACTGAAGGGTTCATGATGTGTTTCTTGGTCAATTATGCTATCAGTTAGCTGGAATCCCGAGGTAGAGAATTTCCTCAGAGGCACATAAATTGGTTCAAAGCTTTGGTAGTTTCTACATCCAATTTCCACAATTCACATACATCAGAGTGGGAGGTTTTGATGAAGAGCCTCTCAAGTTTCCAACGTTCGCTTTTGAATTTTTTATTTTGGCAGAGGTGTGTAGAAAAATGTTCACAATGATAAAAACCAATTTGTGAGAGGAAAAATGGGATTCTATGTATCCAATCAAGCTTGGAATCTTGACCTAGAAAACATGATAGATGCCTTAGTAATAGGAAGTAACCTGGTGAGTTTTCACATGCATTTTTATGAAACAAGAAGGATATTCGACAACAAAGGTTTCGCGAGGCAGACTTTCAGTTTTGGTGGTTGGCTGAAAATGTCCCCACACATTGAATACTTGTGGGAGGATATGGGTGATGAAGAAGTGGTTAAAAAAAGGGACCACTCCAGGTTATTAATCTCTTAGATCAAAACCTTGCAGTTGAAATTGGACATTGGTGATTTAGATGAAGATAATTCTGAGATTGTTGAACCTGGCTATGAAAGTGCAACTGCAACAATCCCGCCAGAAATAGTATGGAAGAGAGAAGAAGAGGAAGATATCAAGCTTAGGGATAGGTCCATCTTAGGGTTCATAGATGATTGAATGAAAAAGAGAAGGCGAAGAGGGAAAAAAATTGCATCCCCTAAAAAGATTGATGTGAACCCTGTCCTAGTTAAATTATTCCCTAACCCCTCTATTACTTCCCCCTTGGTTACTGGTGTAGGTAATATCCCTCTGTCCAAAAAGAAATAAATTGCAAGGGGAAACCCTACTACACCTTGGATGAGGTCGAGGAATAGATCCCAATTTCATGCACAAATGGACTCTCTAGACTTTGGCTTTGTAGATATTGACATTAGCGATGATGACATTTCCTTCTCGCCTGAATATCCTAAAAAGGATCAAGAGGTATCTGGTGGTAAACCTAAGGTTTAGAAAGGAGATGTGATGCCTACTAAAGGGACCAATAATAGATCAACTTCCATCTGGTTCCTCCTTGGCTAACCGATTCAGTGAATAGAAAATGCAGTCTTAAGCCAGTCTCTTTGTCAGTCAAAGAGATAGTCACTAAATATGCGGTCCGTGCTCCAAAGGAAAAAAGGGTTAAAAGAAATGCTAGGTTGAGCATAGACCTGACTACAGGTAAATTCATTTCTGAAATTGCAACCTTTAAACAAAAGGAAGGAATCTAAGATCCTGAGGTAGAAGATTTTGAGGTAACAAAAATGGAGTTCAGAGTGCTAAACAGGGACACCAGAGACCATTTGTTCAAGTTTTTGGCTGATCATATGATCGACCAATCTCAAAAAGATGGAAAGGAAAAGTGAGAGCTTAAACAACTCATGATAGCCATGGTTGAGTTTCTCATTTCACTCAGTAACATAGGGGCACTGTCTCTAGCCCAGTCCCCACAAAAATTTGATCCCAACTCTGCAAACAACAATCAATTACTGAAACAAATGCAACAAGGTAGGGTTTTGATATAAGAAATGAGTAGCTAGGTTGATGAAATCATAATAGAGGGAATAAGTTCATACAGGAATTTATAGCCACCCATGCAGAAGGAGAGGCATTACTTGGTGAGATTTAGACTATCATTCAAGGACGGGAGTTAGATGAGGAAAAGTGCTCGATGATTGTTTCTCAATTTCTTGTGATAGAAGAGTATGAAGTGACAAATTTTTTGTCTAAAAACCTCATGAAAATGGTTGACCCTTGCATGTTGTTTATACTAAAGAAGAACTTGGGGTGGAAAGGGTCATTAATCAAAGCCACAATCTCAAACATGCAATCCATGGTAAAAGAGGTAAAGGAAATGCACACTAACGCACTAAAAGATATCAGAGTGGTGAATCCATCAGGAATCCTTCAATTTGAGGAAGGAAACATAGACGCAGATGCTATGGTCAAAATTTTTGAAGGGGCCATGAACACTATTAGAGAAAGTGTAGAACCTATAGCTGAAGACTTTACCAAAATAGAAAATGTTGAATCGATGCTATATATGAATAGATGGCAGTTACCTAAGTAGTTGGAGAGAATCCAGGAGCTCAAGTGGGAAAAGAACGCGTGTCGGGAAAAGTTGATTAGTCTAAAAGTGTTACATTCTCATCCGAATTAGGAGCTATTGAATACCTTTAGGGGCTAGAAGCTAGTTGAAGAGGCCATGTTAGAGGGCAATTGGCTGAGGATACATGGTGGTTTTATGTTTTTTTAGTTATTTTCATAAAGGGACAACTATCATAAAAACTATTTGCTTTATTTAGTTACTGGTTTCTGTAACTGTTTTGATTTTTTGTCAATCTGAGAGGCTGAGTTTTCAGGGAGGCCTCCCAGATTGCAAAACTATATATGTTGGGACATAGAATTGGTGAAGGGTTAGAATTTTTATATTAGACATAGTATTTTTGGGCTTACAGTACTGTTAAGTTTTAGTTTTCTTTTTGGAAAGAATTAATTGGAAATATACAATAACTTGCACCTATTTTGGACTTTGATCCTTACCATATAAAGATAATAATGAAAAGTTTCAATTTTAGTCTTTGAATTTGAATTTGCAGTATATTGCTTACTTTATGAATTGGTATATCTCTCGCTTTGCATTATTTATTTTCTGTGCCATGGTTGTTCATCTTTCCATGCAATTTCCTTTCGTAAGTTATTCAAGCAAGCAATTTAGATAGTTGGAGGAACTGTGTCTTCCTTAAAGTAAAAATTATATATACTCACGATCTTTGAGAATACCTCAATACCTAGGAGTATTTGAGAGATCCTTGCATACTTTTTGGTTAAAAGTACATTGTTTTTATTTCATTTATAAATTCATTGAACATTTTTTAGAGGGAGCTATACCTCGTAAAATTCAGAGGGAAGTAAATATTTCATTGCTTATCCAACTGATGTGAGATGTTTGTCTTCAAAGAGGTGTAGGGCCAATATAAATTTTATTTAGCATGGGGACAAATCTATTCGCTAACACTTATATATCTTATCCACTTTAATAACCTTTTTAAAACCTTCAAATAGTTAAAACACCCCTCCACATCTTCACATGAACCATTTCCATTATCCTTGGTCATACTCTACCCTTACCCTTACCTTTTCTATGTACTAAAACATTTACTAAACAACTTTTAATTGTCCAAAAGCTATTTTTTTACACACAACACCTAGTTTCCATATTTTTAACATATCCTCATCTATTCTTGTCATCATAATTCCATCCCAAGCTTTTATATCACCACTTCCTATATCCAAATGCTTAATCCAATATGTTTTCTTCTTTAGATAACTCAAAAGTGTTCAACTTAGCATCCACATTCACAATCTAATGGGGCAAATTTGACTAACCCTCTTCGCCACATGAAACCTTGAGGATGAACCACTCTTGATGTAGTAGGGTACAATAAGTTTCAAACTTGGGTTTATTTTTATGTTGTTCAATGGCTCAACCAATCAAAATTCTCCTAGGGGAAAAAATTGATCCACTCTTTGCTACACCTTATTTTCCAAATTATTTTAAGTATTTTCTACCACTATTATACCATGTCTCCTACCTTATCTCCACCCTTATTCAAAATAACCTTCTTGGCCCTTATTTTTGTTAGAACATCCTCAATCATCCTTTGATTGTTATAAATATCTTTGAATTCTTCAATCACATTTTTTCTCTACTTATCATTACTTACATTTTTACACCCAAAAATGTTTATTCCCTAATTTTGGTTTTGATAATATCAACAACAAAAAAAGGGTGTTGACACTTAGAAAGGCATTCCGAAAAGGCCAGTTAAAACTTGGTCAAGACCATGCCATAGACAACAAAGGATAAAAAAGGCCATTTACAACACACTAAAAAAACAACTAGTAACCCACGTTAGGAGTGGGTATAAAATCTATCGACAAAGTGGGGAATAGGTTGGGAAGAGGAGGAAGAACAATATTTCCTCTATAGACGAACAATAGTCTAGGCAATACTATCATTAGGAGAGCCATCACAGGGAGGAAATCCTCTTCATGATATTTTCAGTGTAAGGGGTAGAGTTTTGATGAGGTTGCACATCATCTACCAAAGGTTGACGAAAAACAATTGCAATAGGCAGAGAAAAATCCACACAAGCAGAGGGGGCCACAATAGAAATAAGAGGTAGAGTAGAATCTATGGGGCCTAATGAGGCCAAAACAATAGAAATAGGTAAAAAAATCATCATAAGAGGAATCATCATTAACCTATGAATAGTCATCAAAAGAAAATTAGAAGCCAAGATTGTTAGGTGATCACCATTAGCATCCTTCCACCAAGTTACAACACCTTTATGATGCAAGATAGAACAATCCATGACCAAGTGACCAATATAGAAGCATTTATGATATTGAAAGGGGAGACCCTCATAATCCAAAGAATGAGTCCATGGCCTATCCCCAAAGATGAGAACCACATCCTTGAGAAGACATATGGAGATGTCAATATCAACCAAAATGCATGCAAAAGTAGAAAGACCCATGGAGGAAGTGGTATATAATCAACCTTTAAAAAGTGGCATATAAAGTTACCAATGGCCTTAAAACAAGAATTATCCCAAAAATGAAGTGGGATATGTGGAAGACGAACCCACACCAGTAACACACTAAGTGGTTCAGTAAGAGGATTGAAGGAGATTGTCCAAGCTTTGGCTGAAAGAGAGTGAACACACCAAACCCACAACTTGCTCAACATTAAATCATAGTCATTAGGAGAAACAAAAGAAGCAATAAAAAATCCCTTAGCACAAGGGAAAAAATCAATGTTACTAGAAACAAAGGGCTTCCACTTGAATCAAAAAATCCATCACCCATCGATGAAGATCCATTAGGGAAGGCCAAAGATCAACAAATCTACACACCAACCTACAACATTGGTGGGGGTATCCCAACATCCACAACACCAGAATACCTAGGGAAAAGTATGCCAGTAGCACCAAACCTTGAGATAGGAACCCCAACAGAAACAAAATTAGGAACCCTAGAGCCACCCACACCAACAACATGACCTTTTTCAATAGCAACAATCGCTAGAAAAGATCCCACCCTCGACAAAGGAGACTGCACACATGCCTCAACAATAGACTTAGTAGGATGTGGGCCAAGTTGAAGTCCCTACAATGCATCTCGTCAACCTATAATAGTAGCAAGATTTTAAAAGTTTGTGCATGAGAGAGTCATTGTGAGAGCATTACTTCCCTAGTTTTGTTAACACGTTACTCAATACCTCTATTTTGTGTCTTCTTCATAAATGGTCCGTACTATCTATCTAATACATATCTTGATACTAAAATTAAATCTCATCATCTCCCTATCCTTTGTGTAATGACTAACATCTAGTGATTATTATTCTTTTCGCAAGGATTATTCGTTGGGTGTTGATGCAATTGCAGATCTTATTTTCTAGAATACTTTGGGTCATCCTTTATGTTATACTCTCTTTGTTAATTTTTTTTTGAGATTATATTATTGTGTTGACTCGTACTCTTATTCCTCTCTTCCTATTTTTTCTCCTATATTTGAGTCTTCTCCCATAAAAAATAGATCCACATTTAGTTTCATGTTTTCCCTTCTATTTGAACAACCCTAATTACTATTACCACTACACATCCCACATTATTGGATATGTGGTAGTTCAATTTCTCTATGCCTATTTCTCATATTTGAACTAGTTTAATTTATACTTATGCTATCTAGACATAAATTTTTACTTTAAGATCTAACATTATAAGATGTTTAACATATGAAAAATGGAGTGGAGTGAAAACCTCATTTAGATCCTACAAAAAAAATATCAAAGTTAATTAAATACTTGAGAAGAGGTTAATACTCATATTCATGGTGTACATGAGGCCAAAATACATATTAATGCTGGAGAGGAGGCTCATCCTCATTTTACTTTCTAAACCTAGGGCCAACGATATACTAATGTTAGGGATGAGGTTATCATTATATTCATGTTGGAGAGGAGGTTGAACCTTATTTTCTTGATTGTTCCCAAGATCACACATTCAATATTTGAGAGGTATTTTAACGTATAACTTATTTATATGCATATGTGAATTTAATCAAAGAGTTTCAAAGTAAAAATTCAGAAGAATAATATTGATAATTTAGTTAGGGGTTGATATAGAAAAAATAAAATCTTATGTTGGATGGGAAAAGGTTTAGGTAAGATGTCAATTATTTTTTTCAAAAAAATAATGAGCAAGAATTTTAACCATCATGATACTATTGGCAAAGCTTAACTAATACTAGGTCTACTTGGTTATGATGAGATGAACGAACTATTGAATTTGTTTGATATAGATGTCATAGAAAAGTGGAAAACACACCTATAAAATGATGTTGAAAATGTAACAAAAGTTTTGAGTTCCACTAAAAAAATCTTTCTTTACTAATAATTTTTTAAGGAGAATTGCATAGAGCTTTTATTACATGTCTCAAATTATCTATAAATGATCAAATTTATTCTCTTAGATGTGATGGGTATAAGTAGAAAGATGATATCAATATATATGTAAAAAGGAGAAAGGTTTTGGATGAAAATAATAAGTAGGGAAATTATTTATTGATGTGCAGTGCTCCTTGATTTGATGAGATTGAGTATGGTCTTAGGTAGATGATATTTGTTTATCATAAGGAGTAGACTTATCATTTATTAGAGATGTTCTCAAATATAGCATTATAATAAATGGGATATGGAAACTTGCAAATTTTTGGTTGGTCATAACACAAGATATATGCTATCTTTTGTGATGTTATCCCTCATATCAAGAGTGGGAAAAGAATGTGAAATGTAAAGGTCATTCTATGTGAAACTAAATAATGTTTTGTGTATTTTTGTAGTGCCTCCTGTGGGTGCATTCTGTTCCATGCTATTTTGGTTCAAGTTAGACTCTTGGTATTATGCTATGATTATCCACATGATGAGATGCATTCGAGAAATATATTATTTTGGTTACTAGTATCATGGTTGATTTAGATGTTAGATTATTTTATTGTTTACCATTTTGAACATATATGCATGATGATATTGTTCGATGTGACACGATGCTTTATGATGATATCTAGTATATTTTGCATTCGAGAACATTATATTAATATATTATGATGATTATATCTGATTCCTTGTTATATTGTGCTTTATATGTTGTTGGGTATTTTTGTTTCTGACTTTCACTGATATATGCTCATATTGTCATAAATGATTATTTTTAAAATACTTTATATTTAAATGAAATGTTTATTTTGATGATATGTTTATTGAGGATTTGAATATGAAATGACAAGTGTCGTGACATTCTAATACATATGAATGATCGTGTCACAAGAGCATTAGTATTGTATTAAGAACATTATTATTATTATTATTATTATTATTATTATTATTATTATTATTATTGTGAGCAGCTGCACTTGATGTTTGTGTGTTTTAGTGAACAAGTACCAGACATCATTTTGCCTGAATTGTAGGTTTTGAGTGTGCCTTTATCCTCGATAGTGGCATGGTATTTCACCAGCCTTTCATGATTTAGCCAATATCATCCCTATATGGATGATGTATCCGTAATTATTATATCATCACATGTTGGTAAATCCAGATTTCATATACATAATGTGATAGACCAGCATGTGTCTATGCATTTAGAGTCCCGTAATTATCGCGGTTGAGTTAGAATTATATGTCAATTTTAATTACTTGGGGATTTAATTTTATTTTCGGCTAATTTTTTGTACTGAATTCCATTTAATTGGAATTCATTTAACTTGATTTCACGAAAGTCTATAGTTACTTAATTTATTTAAGTGATTTAATTTTTAAGTCTTTTTGTGGCTTTTGGGGAAAATGTGACTTTTAATTGAGGAAAAAGAGTTCATTTCCACACTTCTTCTTGTGGTTAATTTGGATTTTTCTCCAAATTAGTTTGGAAAAAATCAATGACTTTTTCATTGTGTTTGATCCGCTCGTCAGATCCATGTGGGTAGAAGCTCATTGAATTCGTGTCACGATTCTTCACCTTCCTGTGGAGTCGTTTACATTTCCATGTAGAATTCTATTTCTTTTGAATCCATTTTGGTGTTTTCCACTTTGTATGAGGTAGGGATTCTTGTATTTTATTAATTTCTCAACTATTTTAGTTGATTCTTGTTTGTAAATTATACTTTGTGGGATGATAATTAGTCTTTTTACCACTTTCTTTTATGTTTTTATTGCTCAATTAGGTTTGCATTAGTTGAGAGGTTTTTGGTTTGAAAATTTCCATTGTGAGGCTGTTAGTTTTCTCCCACAGAGTCAGATTTGAAATTTTATTGGATTTTTGAGTTATTTTTTGATTAAGTGAAAAGTGGGTTTTGAAAGGACCCGAAACACTGTACAAAATATTACAAAAGATTTAGCATTAAATCCTCGTATATACAAATAGAAAACAGAAAGAATCTAAATAGAAGAAAAGTTGGCACCCAACACAAAAGACACCAGAAACCTCAATAACCAAAAAGACCAGCAAAAAGAAAGAAAATGAGCCAAAAAAATGAAACCCAAGAGAACAACCTAGTCAAAGCACTTAAGGATCTCAACCGCTTCAATGACCATGAGGTCCATATTGGTAGCCGTGGTCTTCAACTCCTCTAGATCCTTTGTGTCTTGACCATCTTCTTCTTTGTGCTCGAATGGGTTCTCTTTCCTAGACCAATTTTCTCCTAAGTAGTATCCTTATCAGTCTTTGCTTCTACCCCAGCTTTGTCCCGTTCCATCTTACTAACAAGAGTTTTGATATGCTCAATCGAAACTTTGAGGATTTTTTAGCTTTGTTCACTCATTTTCTTCAGGCAACTTTCCATATTGGAAACCCTCACATCAATGGTCGTGAACCTAGTCTCAAGGTTGTAGTCATCCACTAATTTCTCCATATTATTGATTCTAATATCCATATCGCTAAACTTTGACCCATAATCCTCAGTTATGTCCTCTGCTTTCCCCATACCCTCAGTGAGATCTTTCAACCATTCAGGAAGTGACTTATGCTTACCGATCCGCATAGCTTCAAGAATATTCTTTCACTTGGCCAGTATCATCCATCATCCATTCTAAGGAGTTTCAAAAACCTTGGGTCAACTTATAGATAAAAATTTTCCTTTGACTAAGGCATCCACATCATAGGTATCATTTTCACTCTTCTTTCTAACTTGCAACACTTTATCTTTACATTCCATTCTCGCATCTATGTTCTTAGCTTCATTATCACCTGATAGAGGTGTTCTTCAAAGATTCAGCTTGAATCACTACTAGGCCTTTCCCTATACCCAATAGGGCTTCTTCTCAAACCCTAATCCAAGGGTGGAACACTAGGTTCAACTACCCCACAATCTAAGAACCTCTCTACCAACTATGCTTTCATGCTTCACTAAATCTACAAGGGTAGATTCCACCAATACTATGAAAGTCACTCACAGAGTCTAACAGGGTTGTGATCACTTCACATTAGGTCATTTTAATCCATTCTTGAAGGTCTTGAGTTAGAATTCATCCTTTCACCAATCATATTCCTAAAAACTAGGAATAGGCTAATGGTTTCTTGTAGCCCTATCCAGGCTTCAAAATTGGATTAACTCACAAATTATACAAAAAACCCCCAAACTATTATCATATTTGGACACTCTTTTGGAAAAATCAATGGATTTCTAGGGTTAGGTTTCCTCATCTCCTCTATATAGTACTTCATAATTTTTAGGGACTATGTCCTTAAAGGTAGGGCTAATTGGTGTAGTCTTTGGAATTATTCTCACAACCAAATGAAGTGGTATCATCAACCTCCACCATTTCTTTGAGGGTCCAATCACTTCCCCCAAACCATCCTCCAATCATTGGATTTCTCTTTTCAATCCAACCCTTCAAGATACAACTCTCTATTTCTCTTTTTCCTTAGCCAGGATATTGCCAAGCTCGCCTAGGGAAAGATCTCATAATTCATCCTTAACACTTATAAAAATAAAAACAAAAGAAAAAGTATATTAAAAGACTCCTCTTTCATTCCTCCTAGGCCCATTCACTTTCCATGGTGGAAAAATATTAGAGGAGCCATTCTTCTATGTATAGTCCAGAATGGACCAGAGAACACAAAACTAAAAGAAGTTTTATTTATAACTACAAAATGGAACTACAAAAGAAAAACCACTAAACATAGAACTAGTAAAATAATATGAGTAACTAGTTACATTGATATTTTTTACAATTAAATCCATCTCTAAAGCTATGAAGTAGAAAACACAAAAACTGTGACTGTGCAAAGTTCTGCAACTTCTCAATTGATTCAAAATGTAATGTAAAGTCATCCAACCCTTGGACAATGTAAAGAAAGTCCTTAAATAGCATTCCTCTATCTAGGTCAATAGTTCAAATCTATCAAAAACTAATTTTGGTCACAAAGAAATTTTTTGAGAAAATTTGTTGAGCAACTTTCAAAAGTTGCAAATGTTGTTCAAGCAACATTTTAGATCTTTTTTTGCAATTTTTATTTATCATGCCTCTACCTCCATGGATGGATTAAAAAAGGTATAAAATCATGAATTATGACTCAAAACAACCTAAAAATTTCCCCCTAATCATCTTGGTTTCCCAACCCACATTTTAACTCCTTTTGTCAAATAGGGCATTACAAAGGTCACTAGGACCAAAACCACCAGAACTCAAACTTAAACACTCAAACATTTCAAAATCATCTTAGAATTCCCTAAAATCCTTCAAAAATTAAAAGGAAATAAAACAAAACATAAATGAAGGGCTTTGAACCCTAGGTGCTCCTGCACGATTCTCCCCTAAACAGAAAGAAGTCAAATCCCATTGGAAGGGATCAAGTTAGGATCTTTGACCAACTTATGAAACTCTATATCCAGAACCCATGTAGCCTTTGAATCTTCCTTTCCTTGCCATTTGATCAGATACTCAATGTACACCTTGGTCCTTGTCTTCTTAGATACTTTGGAGCTCAAGATCTTCCCAGCTTGTACTCTTGATGTGACTGGTAGTTTCAAAGATTTTATCTCCTCTGCATCCTCTATTTGTCTAAGATCTCCTTCTGGAACTAGTCCTTTGTAGGAGACCAAATCTGGAACATTAAACATTGGATAAAGTTATATATCTGTAGGTAACTCCACCTTATAGGAATTATTTCCATATTTGGATAAAATGGCACAAGGTTCTATCCTTCTCATCTGAAGCTTGTTTGGGACACCTTTTGGCAACCTTTCCTTGTTTAAGTGAACCATCACTAGATCTCCAACCTGGAATTGAACATTTTTCTTTCTCTCATCCACTTTATGCTTTGTATTGGTAGTACTATCTACTAGTGCTTGGTTAATTGTATCATGTACTTCCTTCATGGGCTAAGAAAATTCCTCTACATAACCACTTCTCACTGCACTATTCCCTAGGTCTCTGAGTTGACATATGCCTCTGGGATGAATCCCATAGACCAATTCAAAGGGAATTTTACCTATGGATCTGTTTATGGTTTTATTATAAGAAATTTTTTCTTGAGAAATGATGTGGTCCCATGTTTGTCCATACTCCTTAGTGAGACACCTTAGGAGGTTACCCAAACTCCTATTCAAAACCTCAGCCTTCCCACATATTTGAGGATGGTATATAGAACAAAAAGAGAGGTTGGTACCAAGCTTCTACCACAAATTCTTCCAAAAATGATTCGTAAATTTGGAGTCTCTATCTGATACAATACTCAAGGGTGGTCCATGGATCCTGACTACTTCCCTATAGAAAATATGGCTATGTAGAATGCATCATGGGTTGTTTTACATGAAACAAAATGGGCCATCTTACTAAATCTATCCACAATCACAAATATATGTTAGAATAACTGAGGGGGGGTGGGGGGGATGGATCAGTGGCCTCAATAACTAATCCAATAAATCAACCCAAAACTTTATGCGACAAATATAAAACCTCTAGTTATCTTCAGTCCTACAAGATGTATGCCTTGTACAAATCTAACATGTATATACTGCTTGGTGTTTATAATTTTTATCCATTCCTTAAGCTTTACCAAATATTAATCTATCTTTTCTTAACCTTTACCGAAATACAGTAAAATAAATTAGTATTTACTGATCAATCCTATTTTAGTAATGTGTAAAGAAAAACATTAAAGCAATGAACCATATACACATTTGACACATGGATTTTTAACATGGAAACCCTATTAGGGGAAAAATCACTTGGGACCGGTAACCCAAAATTTTCACTCTTCTAAAGTGAGCTCAGTGAAGAGCCAACCCTGTTAAAGGTTACAAACACACTGTTAAATATGACCTTGTTAGAGGATTTATCACTTGACCTAGAATTCACTATGTTGTCAACATGAAAACCTTTTGATACTCCTTGTGATGTATCTCAATATATAAAGGATGGTTAAATCCTACTCTATTAAGATATTTTATGAATCAATGGTTAAACTCAAACATTATATGATTTTTTGATAAATAAAAATTAATCTTGTAGATGTTTAGATCTATTGTAAGCTCATTATACCTCTTCTAATCAATGTTATCTTCAATTCCTTTGCTCCACTTCTTTCTTCTCAGTGAATGTTGTTGCTTCTCTGTTGCTTGGTGTCTGCAGAATTCTTAGCTCTATTCTTTAGCTTGTATGATCAAATTTGTATGAAGAATTCTATCTTCACCAGAATTCTCTTCAACATTCTTTTCTTCATAATGAATTAATTTTCTCTTTATGTAGACATGATTTCACCATTCTTGTCCTTCTTGTTTTCTTCGTTGATCACTTCTTGATCTATGAAGATCGCCATGCTTTCTTTAGTTTTAATCCATAGAACTCTCGTTGTTTTCTAGAATAAAACATGCTTTGAATCTCCTTCTTATCTTTAGATTTTAGCTGATCAATGAAAACAAAGTAATCAAACAGTTAACTCTATATTTAGCTCCTGCCAGCTAAGTTTTTTTGTCATATCCTAACTTTAGTTCTCGTCAGTCAACACTTCAGTTGTGCTCGGTGACTAATATAGATAGCTCGAGCATCAAATTTAGTTCTGTTCAGTGACAACTACAGTTAGCTTGGTAATGCTTGCTCGGGTAACACTATCTGTCAGGTAACACTATGAACTTCTGTGCTCGGGGTACACTGTCACTTGGTGTACATGATTACCAACGACAAAAACTTTGTCTTTTCAAATCTTTAAGTGTTGTGAAAATATGTGTATGAGGAATCATACCATATCAAGTTGACATCAATAAAAATACAATACATTAACTAATTTAATGTCTTGCATTTACATTTTGCATCTCGGTGATTATCAACTTTGTCATCTTCAAACATTCAATCAGTTATCGTTCATCAATCTCTCCCTTTGGCATTGATGGAAACATACTACATAATACTAATACAATATGAAATATATCATTTGTAGTTCATCAATATTTACCAAACTTATTTTTCTATAACCAATACAAATGTCTGACTCTCGGTAAGCTCTTCTACCTTAGATTTGATTCTTGCAGAGTACTTGTCTTCATTCTTCATTCCCTTCACTAGATAGATGTAGAAACTTCTGATTCTGTCTCTCCCTTTGTTGTAGAATCTCTTCTCCCTTCTCTGGATAGATATGCAGTGTTAAATTTTCCAATTCTCTCCCTTAGATGGATGTTTCTTTGAATCTTTCTCTAATGTTTTCTCTCCCTTTGACTGTTCCTCTCCTTGATGGATGATTATGATATAGATTTCATATCTCTTTTCCCTTTGACTACAATATATTTCATTGAATACTTCTCTTCATATACATTAAGTACATCTCTCCATATTCATTAAGTACATCTCTCAATATCTCTCCATATTCATTAAGTACATCTCTCCCTTTGACAATAATGCCAAACTATATCTTCCCATTTTTATAATATATTCCTTGAATTTCCTTTCCATTAGAAATGCAATAACTTTGGTCTTCGGTGCAGATAAGTACCTTTCTGTGTACTTATATATCATTGTAGTTCATATCTTTGCTTGCATCAATATGAGTGATCTTTTGATAATGTGTAGGCTGATGCAGCCTCCTCTAGTTTAGTGACCAGTAGACAAGGGTCAGACCCCTAGTCTCTTCCTTAGGTACTCAAATGTATCTTTTGGCAATGGCTTTGTGAATATGTCTACGAATTTTTCCTTGGATTGAACATATTATAGTATCACCTCTTTCTCTTGCACTTGTTCTCTTAATTAATGATACTTGATAGAAATATGCTTTGTCTTAGCATGCATGATAGGGTTCTTTGAAATATTGATAGCACTAGTATTATCAAAATAGATAATCACTGGTTCAAGAATTTTCATATTCTTACCTTCCAGTAATTGTTTGATCCATGCAATGTTAGAGAGGTTTGCATAAAAAACCACATATTCTGCTTCTATAGTGGATTGTGAGATGCATCCTTGCTTCTTACTTATCCATGTGATAAGTCTGTCACCCATGTAGAATGATCCTCCTATTGTTCTCTTTCTATCATCTATGTTTCCAGCCCAATCAACATCTATATAGACTTGAAGCTCAAATTTTCCTTCTCTTTTATACCATAAGCCATAGTCTTCATTATTCTTTAGATATCTCAAAATTCTTTTGACAACAGTCATGTGTGAATCCTTGGGGTTAGCAGAGAATCTTACAACTATTCCAACTTCATGTGCTATATCTGGTTTAGTATGTACAACATACATGAGTTTTCCAATCATAGATCTATATAGTGTCTAATTTAGCTCGGTTGACTTGTCTTCCTTTTTCAGCTCACATCCGATTGCCATAGGTGTTCCAACTGGCGTGGATTCCTCCATCTTGAATACCTTGAGAACTTCCTTGATGTATTTGGATTGTGTGATGTAGATTCTTGCATCCCGTTGAAGAATCTGTAGACCAAGAAAGAACTTGATCTCCACAAACATTGACATCTCAAACTCTTTTCTCATTTTAGTAGCAAATGATTTGCATAAACTATCATTACCTCCAAATATGATATCATCAATAAATATTTCAGCAATCAGAATGTTATTATCAGTATCTTCTTTTAAATATAGATTACTATTTTCACTTGTTCTTACAGATCCAATGCTTATGAGATATGAGTGAATTCTTTCATACCATGCTCTCGGTGCTTGTTTCAATCCATACAAGGATTTTTTTAGTCTACATACCATGTTTCTCTTGTCAGGATCAATAAACCCTTATGTTTGTTCAATGTATACCTCTTCTTATAGTATTCCATTTAGTATGCAGATTTGACATCCATTTGGTATACTTTGAATCCTTTGTGAGAAGCAAAAGCAAGTAGAATTCTGACTCCTTCTAGTCTAGCCACAGGTGCAAAGTTTTCTCCATAGTCAATACCTTCTTGTTCATACTCTTTGCATACTATTCTTGCTTTATTCCTTGTGACTTCTCCATTCTTATTTAGCTTGTTTCTGAATATCTGTTTGGTACCAATGACATTCTTGTCATCCAGTCTAGGTACTAATGTCCATGTTCTGTTCTTCTCAATCTTCTCTATCTCTTCATTCATAACACTTACCCATTCTTGATTCTCAAGTGCAGTATTAACAGATTTAGGCTCAAAGTCACAAATTAAGCATCTAGTGTTCAATGACTTACTTCTTGTTCTCATTCCAGCCCTTTTTGTCTCCTATGATCTAGTTCTATGGATGGTGTCTTCTGACATACTTGGAAAGTACTGGTTCAACTCTTTGTTCATCATTCTGATCACCATCTTGACCTTCATTTTGATCTCCATTGCTTGATGCATCATCTTGAGCAATTTCCTGATTTTTAGAGTTTGCAGCCTGATGCTCGGGTGCATTGATCTATCGCTTGGGAGTGATACACTGTAGCTCAGGAAGAGTGTCAGGTTCTTCACTATAGAAAAACCTATTGTATTCTTCTAGTTCTTTTATACTTTCCTCATCATTTTTCTTAGCAAATTCATCGACTTTAACATTTGCACTTTCAATAATTTTGTTAGAGGATTTGTTAAGACATTTATAAGCCTTGCTTTTGGTAGAATAACCTATAAATATTCCTTCTTCACTTTTGGAGTCAAGCTTTCCATTTCTATCATCTTTCAAAATATAACATTGACTTCCAAAATTTTTGAAGTAACTTATATTGGGTGTGTATCCGTACCATAGCTCATAAGGTGTCTTATTGGTGTCTTTCTCCAACTGAACTCTGTTTAATGTATAGACAACAGTACTGACAGCTTCTCTCCAGAATGTTTGAGTGATGCCTTTCTCAATCATCAATGTTCTGGAACAATCAAAAATGGATTTTTTCCTTCTTTTAGCAATCCCATTTTTTTGTGGTGTTCTCGGTGCAGAAACCTGTCTTTTAATTCCATGATCGTTAAAAAATTTAGTGAATTCATCATAAATAAATTCTCCTCCTCTATCTTATCGTAGACATTTTAGTTCCTTTCCACTTTGTTTTTCCACTATAGATTTATACCATTTAAACATCTTGAATGCTTCTAATTTCTCTCTTAAGAACATAACAGTCATCATTCTAGAATAATCATCTACAAATAGAATGAAGTATCTATCACCATAGTATCTCTTTGTTCTCAATGGTCCACATAAGTCAGTATGGACTAGCCCTAGAATAACATTAGATGTGTAGTTTTTTCTCTTGAAATTAGATTTTGTCATTTTACCTTTTTGACAACTCTTACACATGACATAGTCGGGCTTTGACATGCTCGGTAAGCCTCTTACTTTCCTTTTATTTCTTACCCTAACCATGTTGTCAAAATTCACATGAAATAACCTTTTATGCCACAACCATATGTCTTCATTTCTAGCCAATAAACAAGTGGTATTAATATCATCAAGATAGAATAGGTTACCTTTTGTCAGTTCACCAGTTCTGATCAACCTTCCGGATTCATTAAAGATCTTTGCCTTTTTGTTCTCAAATGCAACTTGGTGTCCTGTGTTATTTAGTTGTGAAATACTCAATAGATTATAGTTAAGTCCTTTCACCCAATATAAATATTCACATCTGATTAGATTATTCAACATTATTGTTCCTTTACCTTCAACCAGACAAGGTGAGTCATTACCCATTCTTACTGATCCACCATTATAATATTCAAAAGTTCCAAACTTTTCCTTATCTCCAGTCATGTGGTGAGTACAACCACTATCAATAATCTAGACATCATTTTTACTAACCTTAGATATGAGTGCAGTCTCAACATACCTTTCTTCTTTATCTGAATCATCCTTCATAGCAACAAATACCACCTCAATATCTTCATTAGATTCAGTGTCAGTATTTTCATCTTTGTTCTCAGCCAGGTAACAAGATTTCTTCCCTTTGTTCTTTTAGTCTTGGTTATCTCTTCTGTTAGATTTTTAGTTGCTTCGGTAATCTCAGTCATCACCTCTGTAAAACTTATTTTCATATGATCTATCATTGTTTCTATCTTCTTTTCTTTTGTTAGGAAATATAGCAACAAAGTGTCCAATCCATTTACAATTAAAACATACAAATAGTGATTTACCTTTGTATCTACCTTTGCCTCTCTACAATCTTAGAGCCATTAGTGCTTCAATCTCATCAAGTTCTTGATCATCACTAGCACTTTCACTATCATTTCTCATAGTGTGTTTATGACTTGATTTACTTATTTTCAAATAATATTTGAGGGTGAAAGCACAATAATCTGTCACCCTTTTACAAAGGAAAAGGTTAACATCACCAAAACTGTAAAACTTCAAGATATAAAAGTCACATTTCTCTTGAGAATTTGAAGATGATGTAAACTGAAGAAATGTGTGAAATAAGATGAATTATATGCCCATATTTTTTTTTTAAATTGAACCAAAATTAATATGTTTTTTGAATTTTTTAGGTTTATTTTTTAATTCCTGAAAATACTGTAAATCAAGGAGTTTACTTCCCGCCAAATCATTATAAGTAAAACATTGTTTTTTCCTCCAATTTCAAAATATGTTTTAGATGAAATGTATAGCTAGTTCTGAAAAAAAGAAAGACGTGTTTTCAATCTATAGTTTTCCCGTTATAAGTTTTCAAAGTTGAACTTACCTGAAATCAACAATTTTTGTCTCCCGTCACTTTTCCCCTATCAAAACTATACCAAAATCCAAATAAATTTCTTATTATTGAAGATGATTCTCTTGTCTAGTGTTTTCTATGATTTTAATTTTTTTTTTAATTGATTTATCATTTTTTTATATTTTTCGAATCAACGACTCCTTGACTGTTAAAATACCTACTTTCAATATTTTTTAATTAAAATACTATAAAATCTATATGAGGATATTATTGACTCTGATCTCTACAAAAGGGTATTTTTGTATTTTAAAAAAAATATCTTTAAAAAGACTAGGAGTTATTGAAACGTCACTTTTTCTGAAATAATTTTATTTCTATGGTAATTGGACTCAAAGTGGTATAAAACATACATTTAATAGACATTTCCAATTGGAAAAGTTAAAGAACTTATCTAACTTAGCTAGAATGAATCTAGCTAGACTATATGTTTGACCAAAATTAATTTTTGGTTTGAAATACTAACATTCAACTGTGCTGATAAGTTAGCCTAAAAGGTGACAGATTATTGTGCTTTTACCCTTGAATGCAGACTCAATAGTTGGTAAGACACTGTTGTCAAAGTTATTCATATCAAATGAAATAAGTCTACCAATCAAACTATCTAGAGTAACATTGTTATTTGCTACTGCTCTCATTTCTTGTATAGCAGATACTCTAATAGCATAAATAGGTAGTAAGGTTCTTAGAATTTTACTTACCACTGTTTCTTCTTCAAGTACACCTCCTACTCGGATAGAATTAACAACCTCTTTGATTCTACAGCTATACTGAGTGATGTTTTCTCCTTCTTTCATTCTTAGGTCATCAAACATTCCTCTTAGGATTTTTGCCTTAGCTCTTAGCACATTTTTATCTCCTCCATGTACTAGCTTCAATTTGTCCCACATTTGCTTTGCAGTGGTGCATGATTTGACATCTTCAAATTCAACATCAGAGAGTGAGGAAGCAAGTTCTATCATCATAGAATTGTGTTCATGCTTTTCTCTCAATTGATCAACTGTTGGAGGTCCAATAGGTAAAAAAATTCAGTATCTAAGTATTGAGTGACATCATTTCCAATACTTGATAGGTGGAGTCTTATCCTGCTTTGCCATGATGCAAATTTGTCCTTGTTCAACTTAGGCACATCCCTTTTGCTCATCTTGTGATCTTTATCTTGAGTCTTTAAACTCCCTTTCTAAGCACACAAGCTATGATACCAATTTTTTAAAATAACTGAGGGGGGGGGGGGGGGGGGGGGGGGGGGNTAGGGGTGGTGAATCAATGGCCTCAATAATTAATCCAATAAATCAACCCAAAACTTTATACCACAAATATAAAACCTCTAGTTATCTTCAGCCCTATAAGATGTATGCCTTGTGTGAATCTAACATGTATATATTGCTTGGTGTTTATACTTTTTATCCTTTCCTTGAGCTTTACTAAATAACAGTCTATCTTTTCTTAACCTTTACCAAAATATAGTAAATAACTTAGTGTTTACCGATCAATCCTATTTTAGTAATGTGTAAAGAAAAACATCAAAGCAACGAACCATATACACATTTGATACATGTATTCTTAATGTGGAAACCTTTTTAGGGGAAAAACCACTTGGGACCGATAACCCAAAGTTTTCACTCTTTTGAAGTGAGCTCAGTGAAGAGCCAACCCTGTTAAAGGTTACAATAACAATGTTAAGTGCAACCTTGTTATAGGATTTATCACTAACAGTCTATCACTTGACCTAGAATTCACTATGCTGTCAACATGAAAACCTTTTGATACTCCTTGGGATGTATCTCAATATATAAAGGATGGTTATATCCTACTCTGATAAGAGATTTTCTGAATCAATGGTTAAACTAAAACAATATATGATCTATTCATAAATACAAATTAATCTTGCAGATCTTTAGATCTATTGTAAGCTCATAATACGTATTCTGATCAATGTTCTCTTTAATTCCATTGCCCCACTTCTTTCTGCTCAGTGATTGTTGTTTCTTCTCTGTTGCTCAGTGTCTGCAAAATTCTTAGCTTTATTCTTTAGCTTGTATGAAGACTTCTATCTTCACCATAATTCTCTTCAGCATTATTTTCTTCATAATGAATTACTTGTCTCTTTATATAGACATGATTTCACTGTTCTTGTGCTTCTTGTTTTCTTTTTTGATCACTTCTTGATCCTTAAAGCTCGCCATGCTTTCTTTAGTTTTAATATGTAAAACTCTCCTTGTTTTCTGGAATAAAACATGCTTTAAATATCCTTCTTATCTTTATTTTTTAACTGATCAATGAAAAAAAAGTAATCAAACAGTTAACTCTATATTTAGCTCCTGCCAGCTAAGTTATTTTTTCATTTCCTAACTCTAGTTCTCGTTGGTCAACACTTCAGTTGTGCTTGGTGACTACTGCAGATAGCTCAGGCATCAACTTTAGTTTTGTTCAGTGAAAACTGTAGTTAGCTCGATAATGCTTGCTCGGGTAACACTGTCTATCGGGTAACACTGAGAATTTCTGTGCTTGGGGTACACTGTCACTTGGTATACATGATTATCAATGATAAAAAATTTGTCTTTCAGATCTTTAAGTGTTGTGACAATATGTGTATGAGAAATCATACCATATCAAGTTGACATTAATGACAATACAATACATTAACTGATTTAATGTCTTACATTTAATTTTTGCATCTTGGTGATTATCAACTTTGTCATCTTCAAACATTCAATCAGTTATAGTTCATCAAGATATTGTCCAAACCATGTTTTGGCTTAGGGAGTCCAACCAAAAAGTCCATGCTAAGACACTCCCAAGGTCTATTTGGGATTGGAAGGGATTGATACAAATTGACATTTGAGGATGTCCTATTAGCTTTCTGATAAATAATAAAAGTCTACATATTTTTGAATGTCCTTATTCATCTTAGGCCAGTAGTAATATCTTTTGACCAACTCTAAAGTCTTGTTAACACCAAAATGTACACTAAGTGACCCATTATGTTTCTTGTGCATTATGTTCTCTCTCATTGAACCTCTAGGCACACATAGTTTCCCTCCCCTAAATAAAAGACCTTCTTGATGAGTAAAGTCAGAATAATCACTATGGAAATGATTTTAAAAGTCTCTACGCACCTTATAAGTAGCTTAGAAGTCCTCATCTTTTGGATAAAGTTCTTTGAAACTATCTATGCCAATGCTCCTTAACTATATTTCTTGGACAGTCAACAATCTTCTACTCAATGCATCTTCCACCTTATTTTGTAGCCCTTTCTTATGCTTAATTGTGAATGTATAGGCTTGAATGTATTCTACCCACTTCATATGCTTGTGACTTAACTTGTCCTGTGAGTTTAGAATTCTGAAAGCTTGATTGTCTATGTAGACTAAAAATTCCTTAGGAAGGAGGTAGTGTCTCTATTTCCTCAAGGCTTGAACCAATGCATACAACTCCAAGTCATATAAGGAGTACTTCCTTTTTGCATCAATTAGCTTTTCACTATGGAAAGTGTTAGAATTTAATCTTTCCTTGGTTGAAACTATGTAATTAAAGGATAAACCAAGGTATCCTTATTTGTATTTGTCCTCTAGTCTAAGTAGGAGGACATGTCACTTTTTTGTAATTCCTTTAATAAAGAAATTAGATATTCCTCCTTAAGATGAATTTCACATTTGGCACACACACAATGTGAATGTGGCATGCATAGAAGATGAGAGTTACATGAAAACTCCTCCACTTATCTCTATTTAAGAGATGCCTCTCACACACTTGCTTAATAATCTTCTCTATTCTTTCACTTCTCCTTCATCTCTCATTATTTCTCTCCATATTGTAATGAGCTTTGTGCTCAATTTCTCTCTTCTTCCTTAGGCTTTGAGCCTCATTCATATATTAGACAAGGGGTTTTTCTTTACTTTTCCCCTTTCAAAATATTTGAGTTCTTGTTGTTCTTGGAGCACTTTGGTGATATTTTGGCTTGATACTTTGAAGCAATTACTCTCTCTCTCTCTTGGTGAACTTGGTATATTCCTTTCATGCACTCACACTTGGATTCTTTCCTTTTCTCTACTATTTTTTATTATTCCTAACATGGTATCAGAGAAGGTTAAATCCTTGTTTGTTGAGTGTTGCATGTAGGGAAATTTGAAGGATATTTCAGTTATGAAGGAGAAAGAAATTATTTTTCCCTATCTAACTCTTGATTGTAGGTTTTCTTTCATTGTTTCTTCCAAATCTAACATTTCTTTTAAATCTAACTTGTTCTGGATGGCTTGCCGCTAGATCTAAGTTTTTTCATCTCTTTTTCAAGTTTTTAAAGATCAAACATACCCTCCGTCAGGCAACTGCAAGGGATTTTTATTTTTCATATTCTATATTTCAGCATTCTAACTTTAAGCTCTAGATTTATATATCTAATCTATATATCTAACATCTCATCTACAGATTTAGACTGTCTCTGCTAACATTTCTTGCATTATCTATTTTTATTACTTTATCTCTGATTTTATTTATCTCTACAGGTTTATATATATATATATATATATCTAATCTCAGTGTCTTTGTGTAACTCAACTTTTTTTAACTTTTAAATCTACCTCTATATTCTGTCGCAACCTCCTTGAAATTCAAAATTTTATTCCTTGCGCAGACTTTCTATTTCATTGCAGCTTGTATTTATATTTATACATTCAAATATTGCGCAGACTATATATTTCTATATTGCATAGACTATTAATTTTTTATACATTCAAATATTGCGCATACTATATCTTTCTATTTCATTGCAGCTTTTAAAACTTTTAAAGCTTCCTCATGTAGATTTCCTTGTTCACTTCTCCTTCTTTGTTGCTCACACAACTTTTCTCAATCAGCTTGCTACTCACGCAGCTTTCCTTGTTGCTCACCTTCTTTTGCTACGCAACTTTCCTTATTGCTCACCTTGTATTTCAGCTTTGAACCTCTCACAACAGCATTAGAGTTTTCATTTGACTCTGACAACAAAGCTTATTACCTTGCACAGCTTATGCTTGTGCAGCTTATCCTCCCTTCATGCAGCCTGCAAACAAAACTTTAATTCATTGGATATTCGTAAAAACAAAACTTTAATGTAGTAAAAACATTTTCTGTAGCAAAAACATTTTTAGTAGTAACATTTTCAATAGTAAAAACATTTTTTATTCATTGGATATTCATTTTTAATTGGTTATTGGTTCATACTTCTCAAATAGTTGTTCAACTTTCAAATATTAGTTGCAGTTTGGTTTATTTTTGGTGACTGCAGATTTGTACATTGCAGTTTATTCTTTGTTGTAGGTTATCATTCTTTCTATCTGCAGAATTATTATCATTATTCCATCTTTGACTCATTTCAATCTTTGACTCATTTTTTAGTAATTATATAATTTTGTTCAAATCTTTAATTTCATAAAAAAGTTTAATTTTTTAAACATTTTTTCTACTCAATATTATTTCAAATCGCTTCATTTTAACGTTCTTTATTTCAATACTAACCAAATTCAATTGCTGGATCTTTAATTCTTTGTAATTAAAATTTGTTTCGCCATGTAAATTAAAAACTTAATTTTTTTTCATATATCTGTTTAACCATTCAATTGAGAGTTAACATTAAGTTAAATTTATATTTATTGATTTTGATAAATATATATTCATTATAATTTGTATTGTTCAATTTAATTTGATCATTTGATCTGGAAATTAAACTCAATAGCTCTAATTATCATCAATGGAAAACTCATGTTTCCTTTCTATTCCAGTTTAAATATTTACTTGAAGTTGCTACAAATTCTTCTATTGAACCAGTTGCCTCTGCTTCACAAGCAAAAAAAGATGCATGGAAAACTACGAACGAAGAAGCTCTTGGATTGATTGGTCTCTCCATAGTTCCTGATCTTTATGTCTTAATTGGACATTGTATCAAAGCCCATCAAGCATGGGGCATTCTAGAACAAATGTTTGACATCTCATCCAAATCCCGTAAGATTCAACTCTAAGACAACTTGGAGGACTTAAGGTATAATGATTTTAAAAATATGGATGAATTCTTACTCAAGTTTGATGCAATTATAACTCAACTAAGTGATGTTAATGTTAGTTTAAGTGATATTAGATTAATTACTATTATTCTTAAAAATTCCTTCCTCATTTAACTTATGCTATCTTTCAAAATTTGTTACGTCAAGAGGAGGCTAAATTATTGCAATTTGGTACTATTAAACCTTTTGAACATGCTTTTATTTCTAAAACTCAAAATCAAAGTAATAAATCTTATACTTCAAATAATAATCATCATAATAATAATTCCAATAACAATAATAACTATCGTAACAATAATCATCATAATAATGGTTATTAAATTAAGTATAATCACAATAACAGGTCTAATTCTAGGCCATCATACAATAATAATGACAATAATTACAATAATCAACAAAATAGAAAACCACATTGTACCTATTGTGGTAAAGATGGTCACCTAACTAATGTTTGTTTTAAAAAAACAAAATGATAAGAAGCCCATCAATAACAATAATCAACATAAATTCAAATCTCAAGGTAATCAATCTCGTCGTGCTTTTACTACTTGTTATAAAACTTTTCGTACATTAGAATGGATTATTGATAGTGGCACTTCTCATAATGTTACATCTCATAGAGAAGTATTTGCTTCTTTGCAACCTGATACTACTAATGTTCCTATTCAATTAGATAATGATCATAGTTGCAAAGTTGATGGATTTGGTGATGTTAATGTTCCAAATGGAAAGTTACACAATGTTCTTTATGTTCCTGAATTGAAATCTAACCTTCTTTCAGTTGCTCAATTATGTCAAGATTACAAAGTTGAATTTCATAAGGATATGTGCTATATTATTGATCCTAACAATGATCATGTTATTGATAATGCTAAGATGGATCATGATAACTTGTTTAAATTTTATGAGTTTTCCTCTTCAAGGTACTCTTTGAAAGTTAATATTGATTTCAATGTATGACATGAAAGGCTTGGCCATTTGAATTCAAATTATATTACTTTGATGCAAAAATCTAACATGGTTGAAGGTTTACCTCATACTGTTCCATCTAAAATTACATGCACAGGGTACATGAGTGGAAAAATGAATAGGGAGCCCTTTCCTCATGGTACTTCATGGAGCGTGTCTCATAAGTTACATCTTATTCATAGTGATGGGTAAGTGCACAAAGATGGGGGACCAAAAAGGGGGTATAAGATGCCACTTTTTTTTTTCTTAAATTAGCAAACTTTGAACTTCAATGAGAAATTGAGGATAGTTACACACAAAATTTTAAAATGTGACAAAAACAAGAGTTGTTCTACTCCAAATCTAGTTTCTAAACTACTGATTTATTTTAGAAATGGTGGAGATTAAGGTTCTAAAAAAGGGGGAGCACAAAAAGTGGTCCTATTTTTTGTGAAAAAACATAACATAGCGTCTGGTGTGCTCCCCCTAAAATGTTAACTTAAAAAAAAAATTAATCGCTCCAATGAGAAATTAGCTAACACCACCTAGTTTATCCCAGATTTTTCTACTAATTTTTTGATGAAAGTGTGATTTTTTCCATTTTTCGAAGTTGACACATCTTGAAAACATGAAATTTCTGTGTGCTCCCCCTAGAAATCATTGAAAACTAATTGAAAATCAAAACTTTTTTTTTTAAAAGTGTGTAGAATGGAGTCTAGTTTCTGAAAATGTAATTTTTTTCAAAATTCGATGAACAAGCCAAAATCTAAGCCCAAATGAATACAAGTTTTTTGACAAAAATCAGACATACTTAGAAAATAAATTAGAGATGAAAAGCTTAACATAATGAGAATTCAAAATAAATTACATGGCTAGATAGCTATAAGAGAGATCTACAATATCATGCCATCTGATTTTATTGTTATTGAACCATGTGCAAACCTGACGGGGAGAACACAAAAAAAATGTTATTTTTTTCTAGGTTTGCTAGAAAACATGTCCTAGACCTGTTTGAATCCTCCAAGCCTTTAGGTTGGAAATCTAAGGAAAATCCAAGCCTTAGGATTGGTAAACTATAATGCCATTAAAAGGGTGTACACCCTATAGGGTGCACACCCTATACTCACTATAGGGTGTACGCCCTATATTAGACACAAAATAAAAAAAATAAGAGAGAGAGAGAGAGAGAGAGAGAGAGAGAGAGAGAGACTCTCTCTCATACAAATAGACCTTCTTAAGGGGTTGTAAGTGGTTTAAGGGGTCCTAAGACACATTAATGTGTCATAAGAAACCTTAACAACCATTATGACCCTTAAGATGTAGAGAGGGGTAATAAAGGGTCCTAAATGTTCAGAAGGGGTCCTAGGACACATTAATGTGTATTAGGACCCCTTTTGACCCTTAGGAAACCTTAGGACCCCTTACCATTCATTAGTGTATGGTAAGGGGTCCTAAGGGGTGATAAGGGGCATAAGGAGTCATAGGGCACATTAATGTGTCTTAAGACCCCTTAACAACACTTACAACCCCTAAGGCATAGAGAGAGGGGTCTTCATGGGTCGTAAGGGGTGGATAAGTGGTCCTAGGACACATTAATATGTCCTACAACTCCTTATGACACATTAGGACAACTTACAACCCCTTATCATACATCATAGGGATCTTAAAGTGTCATAAGGGGTCATAAGGAGCTCTATGACACATTAATGTGTCCTAGAACACCTTAAGACGTCTTATGATATCTTACCATATATTAGTGTATAATAAGGGGTCCTAAGGGGTTTTAAGAGGTCCTAAGACACAGTGATGTGTTCTATGTCAAGTTAAAAACCCTTATGACACCTAAGATGTAGAGAGAGGATTCATAAAGGGTACTAAGGGGCCATTAGGGGTCCCACGACCCCTTATAACCGATTTCCCTATATCCTAGGTGCGTTAAATGGTCCTAAGGGGTCATAAAGGGTTCTAGGAAAAAATAATGTGTCATAGGACCCCTTAAGACCCCTTGTCATACATTAGTGTATGATAAGGGGTCCTAAGGGGTCTTAAAGGGTCCTACAACACAGTAATGTGTCCTAGGACCCCTTAAGACCACTGAGAAACCCTTAGGACCTATTAAAATTCATTAGCTTATTGTAAGGGGTTTTAAGGGGTCTTAAGGGGTCCTACAACATACTAATGTGTCCTAGGACCCCTTAAGGCTACTAACGACCCTTTAGAACCCCTTACCATTCATTAGTGTATGGTAGGGTTTTCTAAGGGGTTGTAAAGGGTCTAAGAAGTCCTACGACACCTTAAAATCCCTTACAATCCCTAAAATTTAGAGAGAGGGGTCCTCGAGGGTCCTAAGGGGTCATAAGGGATTCTAGGACACATTAAAAGTTTGTAAGGGGTTATGAAGGTTCCTAGGACACATTAATGTGTATTAGGACCCCTTAAGACCCCTTACCATTCATTTATATATGGTAAGGAGCCCTAGGGGGTTGTAAGGGGTCTAAGGGGTTCTAGGAAACATTAATGTGTCCTAAGACCCCTTAACAATCATATTACCCCTAAGATGTAGAGAGATGGGCCCTAAGGGGTCATAAGGAGTGCTACAACACATCACTTAGGACCCCTTACCATGCATCTTAGGGGTCCTAAAGGGGTTTAAGGGCTCTTAAGACATATTATTGTGTCTTAGGACCCCTTAAGACCCCTTACCATTCATTAGTGTATGTTAAGGGGTCTTAAGACACATTTATATATCCTAGGACCCCTTGAAAATCCTTATGACCCTTAAGATGTAGAGAGAGGGGTCTTAAGGGGTTGTAATGGGTCCTCACCTTCTCTATCTCTAAAGAGTCTTATGACTATTAATGTGTTCTAAGGGGTTATAATGGGTCCTAATGTGCTATAATGGGTCTTAATGAGTCCTAAGGGATCATAATCAATCCTAAGGGTTCCTAGGACCACTTATAACCCATTAGAACCCTTTAAGAAATATTAGGACACATTAGGACACATTAGAGCCCATTAGTGTGTCCTATAATGATTAATGAATTTGAAGGGGTCCTAAGAGGTCCTAATGTGTCCTAAGAGATCCTAATGGGTCCTAATGTGTCCTAAGGGGTTGTAATGGTTCCTAAATGATTGCAGGACCACTTAGGACCCATTATGACCCCTTATGGTATATTAGAACTACTTAGAACTCTAAAGAGTGTCCTATGATGATTAATGCTCTCTCTCTCTCTCATGGGTCCTATGACTATTAATGTGTCCTAATGGGTCTTAAGGGGTCATAATGGGTCCTAAGGGTTCCTAGGACCACTTAGAACCCATTAAAACCCCTTATGAGGCACTAGTACACATTAGAGACCATTAGTGTGTCCTACGATGATTATTGTGTTCTAAGGGGTCTTAAGAGGCCCTAATGTGTCCTGAGGGGTCATAATGGGTCCTAAGGGGACCTAGGACCTCTCTCTCTCTAATGGGTCCTATGACTATTAATGTGTTCTAAGGGGTCCTAATGAGTCCTAATTTGTCCTAATGGGTCTTAAGGGGTCATAATGGGTCCTAAGGGTTCCCATGACCACTTAGAACCCATTAAAACCCCTTATGAGACACTAGTACACATTAGAGCCCATTAGTGTGTCCTACAAAGATTATTGTGTTCTAAGTGGTCTTAAGAGGCCCTAATGTGTCCTAAGGGGTCGTAATGCATCCTAAGGAGACCTAGGACCACTTAGGACCTAATATGATACATTACAACCACTAATAACCCTAAAGAGTGTCCTTAATAAAGTCAAGGGATTAAGATTATAATCAATAGTCCACTGAGAATCATGTTCAATACAATGTGCTAATTCCTAAAACTTGGCCAAGTCTGAAATTTCCTAAAAACCCTCAAAATCCAAAATCTTTATCTTAACTCCTATGAAGCTTAAAAATCTCTCAAACATCTTGGAAATATATACATAAAATGTAACTTAAGTATAAGAAAGGACTTATACTTAAATGTTACATTTTATGTATTGGCCTAGTGTTGAAATTGGTCTGGTAGGGCCTGTTGGGCTTTCTTCCTCCCTCCCTTAAGAATTTTTCATAATGTTACATAGGGTGCATGCACTATAGGGCACGTGCACTATAGGGCACATGAGCTATTGGATTTGATTTTCCAAGCCTTAGGCTTAGGCAATCAAAGCCATAGTGCGTGCACGCTATAGGGCATACACCCTATGGATTTTAGGGGACCAAAAAAAAGTTTGACACCTTTTTGGTCCCCCATCTTTGTGCATATACCCTTATATTTTGGGTCCAATGGAGAACATATCCATACAAGGTTCAAATTATGCTCTAACCTTTGTGGATGATTTTACTAGAAGAATTTGGATTTATTTTTTGCATACTAAAGATTAAGTACTTGACACATTTGCTAAATTTCATATGTTTGTAGAAAGGAAATCTGGTTCTAAACTTAAAATTATTAGAACAGATAATGGTAATGAACATGTTAATAATTATTTTCGTTCTTACTTAAGATCTTTTGGTATAAAACATCAGCTTACCGTTCCTTACACACCACAAAAAAATAGTGTGGCAGAAAGGAAGCATAGCACCATTGTGGAAATGGATAGATGTATGTTACATGCTAAAGATATGCATTACAAGTTTTGGGCTAAAGAAATGGCTTGTGCCACTTATACTCTTAATAGAACTCCTACTAAAGCTTTGCAAAATATAACTCCTAAGGAAGCGTGGTCTAGTAGGAAACCCAATTTACAACACTTGAATGTTTTTGGATCTATTGCTTATGTTCACACATCCAAACAAAAAGGCATAAATTAGATTCTAAATCTTCTTCCTTTACTTTTGTTGGGTATGATGAATCTACTAAAGGTTATAGAGTTTATGATCCTATTACTAACAAGGTTCATATTGCAAGATATGTTGTTATTGCAGAAAATGAAGTTCATGATTGTTCCAAGGTCAAAGATGATGAATTTAAAGGGGGTATTATTGATCTCTTGGAGGACCAACCTCATATTCTAAACCCTACTCCTAATACACCTATTTCTATTCCTACTAGTTAGTATTAAAAAAGATGATGATGGTGATGGTAAGAATATTTCTACTCCTCCTAGTGATAATTTTGCTCATGATAGTGATAATGTTGTTCATGATAATAATGATAGTGATGGTGAAAATGATGAATTTACTCCTCATAGTGATATTTCCATTACTTCTAAGAGAAATCCTAAATGGTTTAAAGATTTAATTAATGAAGGTGATGATTATATTACTAGAATGGGTGGTCTTAGACCTAGGAGACTTAACTATTGCAACTATGCTTTAATGTCTTCTCTTATGCATTCTAAAGATCCTCAAACTTTTTCTCCAGCTAAAAATAAACCTCATTGGAAAAATGCTATGCAAGATGAATGTGATAGTTTAATTTCTAATAATACTTGGGATCTAGTTACTTTACCTCATGGAAAAAATCTTGTTTCATGTAAATGGTTATATTAAACTAAGTTGAATGCTAATAATGAAATTACTAAGTTTAAAGATAGACTAGTGTATAGTCAGAAAATGGAAGCACTTCCATAGGAGACTATTTTAGCCTTCTGAGTGAGTGGTTTGGGGTCATGACAAGCGCCTCTGAATGGGTTCTTGATCTTGACATGGCTTCCCCCCTGACCTGCCTTTCTAACCTTCATTCTTGACCTAAATTCTGCATTTTGGGTCTCTGACCTGTGATCCTGGGATCTGGGGACAGGGTCAACCTCAGCCCTGCCCTAGGATAGGGTTGACCTCGGCCCTGTCCTAGGAAAGGATTGACCTCAACCCTATCCCAGGGTCCAAATCCTGGGAACTTTTGGTTTCCGGGATGTCGGTCTTCACAAAAATTCTATTCCCGCTTCCGGGTCAGCTGTTTCGGGTTCTGAATTGGTTGATTCCTAAATTATATTTAATATAGGTCCTCTCCTAGGGTTAAAGGCTTAAATGATGATTTAGTTATCCTATGTAGGCCTGCTTAGAAGATTGTGCCCTAGTTTAATATAAAAGGGAGCTTTCTCCTCTCATTTTCTCTAAGCATCATTACGCAATTGAGAAGGATTTTCAAGTGCAACTCAAGCAAGATAAGGAGAAAGATTTCAAGAAAGAATCCATCCATTATCAAGCATTCAAGCATCCATTTTCATGAAGGAGATCCATTGGAGGCCATTGAAGGATTCAAGCTACATAGTGCCCTTTTGGTGATCTCTTCATCCACCTTCTTCCAAGCCTCTTCCAA
>MU226082.1:68542-80219 GCA_018584345.1 Thuja plicata
TACATAGTGCCCTTTTGGTGATCTCTCCATCCACCTTCTTCCAAGCCTCTTCCAAATTCAAGAACCCGTTCAAGACTTGGTGTTGGAGATCTACAAGCAAGAGATTGAAGACATCCTTCCATTCTACATTCCATGTTTTGAAGCATACTTGTGGATCCACGGATTCAAATCCACCACAAGGACATTACAAGCAAGGTGAATTTGAGTTTTGCTTTGTTATTCTTTATGCAATCTTCAATTACATATATTAAGGTTAATTCCAAAACTGGGGTTTGACCAAGGCAAACCCCTTTCCCCCAACAAAAAAACATTTTTCTTGTAGGTACAGGTTTGGGATTGTAGATCTGAGGCTAGATTTGGATACCCTTTTCGGATTTCTTTCAGACTGTGTGAACAGGGACACTTTCAGCGCTGAGCAGATTGAGTTAGCAAAAGTGGTATAGGGTCAACCTTTTTCATAAGATGACATTAGAATAGAAAAATATTTTTGGGTTTTGTCCGTCTCTATGTTCTGATTTGGTATCAACTGTCAGCATCTCTAGAAATAGTCTACAGATCTCAGAAAATAGAAATCTTTGATCTGCCATTTTGTAAGGTTGGTACGTTCTCCTATTCTTTTCAATTACCGTCATTAATCATATTAATCAATCAAATTACAGAATTTAAGATCCCCTTTCTTGGTCTCTTTCCAAATAGTGGATTCATTTGTGTATTTACCCTTTGGGGTTGATCAAAATTGGATCTCCTATTTTTCTATTTGAGGGTGAAAGAAAGGAGCATCTTATCTTTTCTTAATCATAATCACAATTGTAATATACAATCAATCAAATTCAAGTAAGTGTAAAATAGGGTTAAGGAAATCAACACAAATAAAAATTAACAATTCAAACCCCCCCTTTACCAAACTTTTTCATCTTTACATTTCCTAAACCCCATTTTCTTCTTTACAACTAGTAGCAAGAGGTTTCTCTCAAGTTGAAGGAATAGATTATAATGAGACCTTTGCCCCTGTTTTGAAATGCCTACTATTAAAGTTGTTCTTGGTTTAGCTGCTAAAATGAATTGGCCTATTCACCAAATGGATGTTAAAAGTGCTTTTTAAATGGTGATTTGCATGAAGAAATCTATATGTCTCAACCTCTTGGTTTTATTAAATAAGGTAATGAACATCTTGTATGTAAACTAAATAAATCTATCTATGATTTAAAACAAACTCCTAGAAAATGGTATTCTAAAATTAATGCTTTCTTTATTTCTCAAGGTTTTTCTAGAAGTAAAAATGATCCTAACTTGTATATAAATCATAGTGAAGATGACATTATTTTTATTATTATCATTTTTTATGTTTATTATTTGATTCTTATTTCAAGTTATAACCATTTAATTTCTGATATTAAGTCTCAACTTAAGAAAAAATTTCAAATGACTGATTTAGGACTTCTACATTATTTCTTAGGAATGCAAATTTGGCAAACCCCTAAGGGTATTTTTATTTCACAAAGTAAATATGATAAAGATCTTCTTGATATATTTCATATGAATGATGGTAATCATGTTTCAATTACATATGAATTAGGAACTAAGTTAATGATAGATGTGCAATCTCCATTTATAGATGCTACTCCTTATAGACAACTTGTTGGAAGTTTAAATTATCTAACTCTCACTAGACCTGATATATCTTTTAGTGTTGGTTTAGTTTCAAGATTTATGTCCAAACCTCAACAAACTCACTTCAAAATTTCTAAAATAATATTAAGATATATTAAAGGTACTCTTGATGTAGGTTTATTTTATGATGCAAATTTTAATTTTACATTAAAAGGCTTTACTAATTCAGATTTAGGTGGAGACCCCAATGATGGGAAATCTACTTTTGGGTATTGTTTCTTTCTTGGTTTAGGTGCTATATCTTGGAAAAGTAAAAAAGGTCAATCCGTTTCACTAAGTTCTACTGAAGCTGAATACAAAAGTTGTATTAATGCCTCTAAAGAAGCCTTATGGCTTAGAAGAATTCTTGAAGATTTGGGTCTACCTCAATAAGAACCTACACATTTATATTGTGACAATCAAAGTGCAATAGCCTTGGCAAATAATCTGGTCTACCATGCAAAGTCAAAGAACATTTCTCTCCACCATCACTTCATTAGAGAGAAAATTGAAGAAAATAAAGTTTCACTCATCTATTGCAAGGGTGAAGATCAAGTGGCAGATATTTTGACAAAGCCCCTTTCTAGAGAGAAATTTGAATTTCATTGTAAAAATTTGGGTTTGATACCCCTTTATGTAAATACCCCAAGTAAATATTAAAGGAGGGTGTTAGAATTTAATCTTTCCTTGGTTGAAACTATGTAATTAAAGGATAAACCAAGGTATCTTTATTTGTATTTGTCCTCTAGTCCAAGTAGGAGGACATGTCACTTTTTTGTAATTCATTTAATAAGGAAATTAGATATTCCTCCTTAAGAGGAATCTCACATTTGGCACACACACACTGTGAATGTGGAATGCATAGAAGATGGGAGTTACATGCAAACTCCTTCGCTCATCTCTATTTAAGAGATGCCTCTCACACACTTGCTTAATAATCTTCTCTATTCTTTCTCTTCTCCTTCAATTTCTCTCTTCTTCCTTAGGCTTTGAGCCTCATTCATATAATACAAAAGGGATTTTTCTTTTCTTTTCCCCTTTCAAAATCTTTGAGTTCTTGTTGTTCTTGGAGAACTTTGGTGATATTTTGGCTTGATACTTTGAAGAAATCTCTCTCTCTCTCTCTCTCTTGGTGAACTTGGTAAATTCCTTTCATGCACTCACACTTGGATTCTTTCCTTTTCTCTACTATTTTTTATTATTCCTAATAGAAAGCCATTGGTTTTCCTTCCTGACTTAAGACTGCTCCTATAGCAGTGTTACTAGCATCACACTCAATAGTGAATAACTTCTCAAAACTAGGACTTACCAAGATTGGTTGGGTGGATATATTTCTCTTCAAAGTTTCAAAACCTCTATTAGCTTTCTCATTCCACTGAAAGTTGGTATTTATTCCTCCTTTGATTGTGTCTAAGACTGGTGCACATATCTCACTAAACTGTGTAATGAACTTCCTATAGAATTATGCTAAACCATGGAAGCTCCTTACCTCTGTAGAAGACTTAGGTGTAGACTAACTTATGATTGCTTCCACCTTGCTAGTATCCATTTTTAAGTTCCCTTCTAATATAACAAAACCAAGGTACACCAACTCTTGTTTCATGAACTTGCATTTTTCCAAGTTCATTGTCAACTTCTCCTCATGCAATCTTTCTAAAACCATCTGCAAATGCTTAAGGTGGTCTTCTTTTGTCTTACTATACACCAAGATATCATCTAGGTACACGAAAACCCACATACCTATGAAGTATTTCAACACTTCATTCATTAACCTCATAAAGGTGCTTGGGGAATTAGATGACCCAAAAGACATGACTAACCACTCATATAGGCCTTTTGTGGTCTTAAAATCCATTTTCCACTCATCCCCTTCCTTCACTCTAATTTGGTGGTACCCAATCTTTAGGTCAACTTTAGTAAAATACTTGGCCCCTCCTATATAATCCATTAAGTCTTCTATCCTTGGGATTGGGAACCTATACCTTATGGTAATTATTATAATGGCTCTAGAATCTGTACATAATCTCCAATTACCACCCTTCTTTGGGGCTAGGATAGTGGGGATAGAACAAGGGCTTATGGTTTTCCTAATTATGCCTTGGTCAAGTAGCTCTTAGATATGCTTAGAAATTTCTGCATTATGTTGCGGGGTCATCTTATTGGTAGCTTTGTTAAGGAGTGAGGCTCCTGGGATGAAGTCAATTTGATGTCTTATGGCTCTCTTAGGTGGTAGGGTAGATGGTTTTTCATCACTAACTATATCCTTGCATTAGTTTATTAGCTCTTGTATCTCTATGGGAAACTCCTATTTCTTGTCCACCTTTTCATCCTTAGGTTTCAACACTAAGGCAAAGCCCAATCCTTCTCCTTCTTCTAGTGTGATCAAAAATTCCTTTTCCCCCACTAAGAGTACATTGGGGCCTACTGTCTTCACTTATGCTTCTTCCAAGATTGACTAAATCTTAAGGGCGACCCCATCCTTTTTAAATAAGTGTTGTTAGCTCCATCATGCATAGAAGATCTATCAAACTACAAGGGTCTTCCCAACAAGAGATGACAAGCATCCGATGGTAAGACATCACACCAAATCTATCCTTATATCTCCCTATTGAGAAATCTATCCAAGATTTCTCTTTCACTAACACATGTTGGTCTTTATTTAGCTAGGTGACCCTATAGGGGTTAGTATGTGGAATCCTTTTCAACTTAAGCTTATCATTTGCTTCAGTAGAGATAATGTTATCAGTAGATCCAGAATCAATGATAACTTTGCAAACCTTACGTAAGATCTTGCATTTGACTCTAAACAAAGATCTCATTTGACTTGGCTCTTCTAAGATTGGTTCCATGATAAGTGCCCTTCTGATCATTAATTTCTCCCTATCTCTAAATCCAATTCCACCTCTATTGTCTTGCTACTAAAAGACTCTTCTTGCACATAAGTTATTCTTTTCTCCCCACCTTGGGATGATGAGATCTTTTCAGGACACCTACAGGTAGGATGCCCATATTGGTGACAGTTGTAACATGTCATAGAAGAGAAGTAAGATCCTCTTCCTTGGCCACTTGGTATCCCTCTAAAATTGTTTCTAGAGCCTCT
This sequence comes from Thuja plicata, assembly GCA_018584345.1. Lineage (NCBI taxonomy): Eukaryota > Viridiplantae > Streptophyta > Pinopsida > Cupressales > Cupressaceae > Thuja > Thuja plicata. The sequence goes on from MU226082.1 coordinate 73,293, forward strand.
ACCCCTATTGTAACCACCTCTCCTATTTTTTTGACTCTCCTTGTTTCTTAGTGAGCTTGGAATCTCCTTGGCTTCTTGCTTCAAAATTCCTTCCTCCAAAGCCTCCTCTCTAGCCTCTTCTATCTCTTCCTCTTCCTCTACCCCTACTTCTTGAATCATGATTCTTTCTGAGCTTTTCTTCCACCTTGAGAACAAGTTGGTAGAATTGGTGAACTATCCTTGGGCTTAAGAGGATTATGTAGTCTTATATGTTCTACCTTAACCCATTTAGATATCTATCCATGTTTAGGCTTTCCTCTTCCATCACATGTGATCTTAGACAAAGTTTGTGGAAGTCCTCTATATAAGAACTTACTCCAAAATCTGTTTGCCTTAGATTTTATCTTTTCTTGTGCAACTGCACTTCATAATCATCTGGCAGATAGGTATCCCTAATAGTTTCACCATACCTTTCCAAATTCTAATTGGATTCTTTCCTTCCTTTACCCTTTCATCTTGTACAAATTTCTACTATGTGAGGATAGTCCCTCTCAACCTTGTTCTGGCTACTCTCACCTTTTGAGCCTTTGTCACACTGTCACATTCAAAGTGGTTTTCTAATCCATCTATCCACTCCATGACCACCTCTGGTTCCATCTTACCACTGAATAAGGGTACACCTTCTGATGAATTTACACTCATGGAATTTAGATCCTTAAGGAATGGTTCCTCTTCTAGTACTGGGTCAGGTTCTAACACTGCGTCTTCTTTTTCCACTGACTTGACTTTTCCTTCTATCTCTCTTACCAACTCACTTACTTATGCTGTCTGAGATTGTACTTCATCAAGCTTAGTTTCCATCTCTACCAATTTTTATCTTAGGAATCTATTCTCCTCTTCTCTTTCATCCATCTTCTTATCCAACTCTGCATTGGTCACCATGGTTGATTCACCCATGGATTCAAGATCACTCATGTACCTTCTAGCCCAAATCTTTTAAGGCTCTGATACCAATCTGATAGAGGTGTTCTTCAAAAGAGTCAGCTTGACTCACTACTAGGCCTTTCCCTAGACCCAATATGGCCTCTTCTCAAACCCTAATCCAAGGGTGGAACCCTAGGTTCAACTACCCCACAACTTAAGAACCTCGCTACCAACTATGCTTTCACGCTTCACTGAATCTACAAGGGTAGATTCTAAAAATCCTATGCAAATCCCTCACAGAGTCTAATAGGGTTGTGATGACTTCACATTAGGTCATTTGAATCCATCCTTGAAGGTCTTGAGTTATAATTCATCCTTTCACCAATCAAATTCCTAAAAACTAGGAATCGGCTAATGGTTTCTTGTAGCCCTATCCAAGCTTCAAAATTGGATTATCTCACAAATTGTACAAACAAACCCCTAAAATTTTATCATATTTGGACACCCTTTTGGACAAATTGATGGATTTCTATGGTTAGGGTTCCTCATCTCCTCCGTACAATACTTCATAAGACTTAGGGACCGTGTCCTTAAAGGTAGGGCTAATTGGCACAGTCTTTGGAATTATTCTCACAACTAGATGAATTGGTGTCATCAGCCTCCACCATTTCTTTGAGGGTCCAATCAGTTCCCCCAAACCATCCTCCAACCACAGTATTTCTCTATTCAATCCAACCCTACAAGATTCAAATCTGTATTTCTCTTTTTCCCTAGCCGGGCTATTGCCAAGCTCACCTAGGGAAAGAGCTCATAATTCATCCTTAACACTTCTGCGACTAAAACCAAAAGAAAAATTATATTCAAAGACTCCTCTTTCATTTCTCCCAAGTCCATTCACTTGCCACAATGGAAAAATCTCAGAGGAGCCATTCTTCTATGTATAGTCCAAAATGGACCAGAGAACAGAAAACTAAAAGAAGTTTGATTTACAACTACAAAATGGAACTACAAAAGCAAAACCACTACACATAGAACTAGTAAACTACTATCAGTATCTAGTTACATTGATATTTTTTATAGTTCAATCCATCTCTAAAGCTATGAAGTAGAAAACATAAAAAATTGTGACTATGCAAAGTTCTGCAACTTCTCAATTGATTCAAAATGTAATGTAAAGTCATCCAACCCTTGGAAAAAACTAAGAAAGTCCTTAAATAGCCTTAATCTACCTAGGGAAACTATTCAAACTGATCAAAAATTGATTTTGGTCACAAAGCAACTTTTTGAGAAAAGTTGTTTAGGAACTTTCAAAAGTTGCAAATGTTGCTCAAGCAACATTTTACATCTTTTTTGCAATTTTTCTTTCTCATGCCTCCACCTCCATGGATGGATTACAAAAGGTCTAAAATCATGTATTATGACTCAAAAAAACCTAAAAATTCCCCCTAAGCATCTTGGTTTCCCAACCCACATTTTGATTCATTTTGTTAAATAAGGCATTACAAGGGTCACTAGGACCAAAACCACCAAAAATCAAACTTAAAAACTCCTAAACCATTTAAAATCATCATAAAAATCTCTAAACTCCTTCAAAAATTAAAAGGAAATACAAAACAAAAATGAAGGGCTTTGAACCCTAGGTGCTCCTGCACCATCACCCTTAGCCATGTTTTGATCCCAAGGGGTCTCCTTAATTATCTCTTCCCCATTCCCCTCCTGGACTCCATTATCATTTTCATTTTAATCTTCCTTGAACACCTCCTCCTCAGTACAAAGATGGGTCAAACCAGTAGCCTTAGTCTTTTTCATTGGAGGGGCACCTACTCCCTGCTCCTCCGTACTCTCTTCACTTTCCTCCTCTTCCTCTGAAGAAGAATTAGTAGAAATTTGGGGATTCTTAAAACTCATCTTCTTTCCTTTCTTGGAAGTAGAGGTAGAAGAAAAAACATTAGCTTTACCATTCCCCTTTTTCTTTTTTTTTTCCCCTCTTGTGGAGGGGTCATAATCCCCATCTGTTCCAGTGCTAGAGCTCTCCTCCTGAGAAGAAACCCCATTTGAGTTATCTTCTTTAGAATTAGGGCCTTCTGAGAGAAGATGCTCTATGGACCTGGATTTAATATAGTCATAAATAAGAACCATCATCCCTTCATGAATAGTAGGATTTCCCTACAGGTTCTTCCTAGCCTCTCTTATAGTAGAATTCATGGAGCATAGTAGATAATAGGGAAAACTGACTTTTTCATTGTGACAAAAATGGTTAAGAAAAAAAATGGTAACCATATGTCCTTGTATATCTACCATAAAGGGTAATATAATGAATTATAGAAACCAAAAATTCTCTCCATACCTTCTTCAATACCTTCTTCATACCAACTGCTTATTCTCCTTTTCACCCTTTGGGAATCCCTTCACAGCTACCTCGGTGAGCTTTCTATCTCTGTAGAATTTTCTCCCATCATTTAGTAGTATCATAACCTTAGATATAAGGGCGTCATCAATTTTAACAAATTGGCTCCCTAGAGTCAGTTTCCCATCCTTCCAGTGTTTCACAAATAGCCTGGTAATCGCTTATTTATGGCCATGGAGAAACTCCATATAATCTATAATCTTCCCTCTCTTCATAATTTTTCAAACTCTTTTCTTATTCCTCCATTCATCACATGAAAGAGGTTCCATTATCTTCCTATTTCCCCCCCATTTCACTATTCTTAGCTCTATTATTTCAAACCCAACTACTCTGAAAATTTCTAAAACTAGGTGTCAGTGAAATGAAGATAATCGCACATAAAATGACAATGTTTACCCACAAGGCATGCGAAATCATTATCCTGCACCTCTTCGTACTTCAAAAAATCTCCTGTAATAATCATAATAAATAATCATGATCCTTGCGAGATACATTTTAATTAGGAATAAATTACATGCTGCCCTCCTCACGTATGATCATGATTTAACAATGCCTTCACATCATAAGGAAAAATTCCCTCGCCACGTCATCTATTTTAGTTTCCCTATTGGATGCCCAGTCAACAACTACATTAATCTCCTAATAACCATGACTATAAGACAGTTATCAAAGGTGTCTATAATATCCTTAGTTGGCTTGATAATATTTTTGATAGTCCAAGAGGGAGGGATTAGGTTCTTTAGACATCTAATAATATTATTAGAGTCACCCTTCATCCAAAATTTAGTGCTATTCCATTTTTTAGCAAGAAGGGTAGCTTGGTAATCCTCCATAGCTTCTACAACATGGTTGGTCTAGACTCCTATAATAATAGAAATCAATTCTAAGAAAACCCCTTTATCATCTCTTATTATGCCACCAAAATATGCAGGGCCTGGGTTCCCTTTTGAGGCCCCATCAAAGTTGATCTTCACCCACCCCTCAGGTGGATACTCCCAAGTAGCTTCTTCTCTTTTATTAGTAGTACTCATAACTCTGAACCTACCCTGCACATTCCACAAGTTCAAAATAATCTCATCATTCTTACAAGATGGGGGAGATAACTCACCCATTATGGAAATATTCTCCAGAATAAATCAAAATATTTTATGGCATACAGTCTCCAAGGGAGTGGCTTTTCCCTTGAAAATATGTTTGTTTCTCTCCTTCCACGCTCCCCATAATAGATGTGGGATGAAGAGATTCCATATAATCTTAATGGAGGAATGATAAGAGGGTCATCTCTAGGACTTAAACAAGATTGAATATCTTGTGGAAAGACCCAACTCATTGAAGCATCTGAGAACCTTATCCCAAATAGGGACAGTATACAAAAAGTGAAGGGATATATGATCCACAATTTCCTCATCTTTTTTCCACAGATAACATATATTAGGAATACTAAAGCCCCTAATCTGCAAGTTATCTATATTTAAGATCTTATTTTGAAGGAGGATCCAAAAGAAAATATTGATCTTAGGGATAATACCCTTAATCCAAGCCCTTCACCAACAAGGTGGAGGATTTTGAGATAAGGACAACATGTTAACAGTAGAATAAATTGAAAAAATACCATTAGGATTATATTTCCATAAGCTTGTCTGAGCAATCCTTATGAATAATGATAGACTGAAGATGTTTCCAGATCAAAGATAAAGTGAGATTAATCTAAGTTGATTCCACCCACTGATTAGACCTCCAATAGTCCCCCACAAAGACACCAAACTTACCTTTACACTCCTGAATAAAGGGCACATATTCAGGGAAACCAGAAAGGAGAGAGTCCATGATCCATTTATCCTCCCAAAATTTAACCCTATTCCCATTTCCTATCTTCCATGCCACCCAATCCTTGCTGATTTATTTATTATTGGCCATTTGATTCCAAATATGAGACCCACTCAGGACCTCATCTATTTTAATAAAACTTTCCAAGGTAGAGATGTTGTATATATGCTTATTCTTCCATATTGAGTTCCATTCTCTACTTCCATTATAGTCTCTCCAAATTTGTTTAGCCAAGAGAGCATTGTTTAGAGTTCTAATTCTCCTTAGGCCAAGACAACCAAATTTTTTGGGTCTACAGACCTTCTCCCAAGTAATTGGAGAAATTATTTTCTTCTCTTCCACCTAGACCACAAAAAATTATTTTGAATCTTTTAAATAGCATCTGCATATTTAGCTGGCATTTTAAAGAGGTTCATCACAATCACTAGAATGTTTTGTAGAGAAACTTTCAGTAGTTAGATTTTTCCTACCTAACTAAGAAGGGATCCTTTCCAACCAACAAGCTTCTTGTGGAATCTATCAATAAGGGAAATATAGAAAGATTCTCAGGGCTTCAAAAAAAGGGGTAGCCCATGATAGGAAGAAGGAAGGGATCTAATTTGGAAGCCCAATATATTGTTTATTATTTTCTGCCTAGAATCGGGAGTATTGATAAAGTATAGACAACTTTTAGACCAGTTAATAAAATTTTCAAAGGCTGAACTATAACTATCAAGAGGCTCCTTAAGCACCTTAGCTTCCTTAATAGTGGCACCCCCATGAATATCACATCATCCACAAAGTATTGGTTAGAACAAACCTGAAGAGAGGAGGAAGGGGCGAGACCTTTGTAACTACCTTTCTTCACCAACTTACCAATGCACCTCCCTAAACATTCAGCCATGATAACAAAAAGAATCATAGATAGGGGATCTCCCTTCCTAATACCCCTAGAATATTTTAAGAAAGAAGTACGGGATTCATTAAAAATGACCGAGAATGTGGTAGAAGACACCAGCTGCATGATAATTTGAATGTTTCTCGAGCTAAATCCAAAGGCCAGCAAAACCCTTTGCAGAAAGGACCACTCCACTCTAACATATTCTTTTTGTTAGAGTAATAGTACATTTACCTTTATAATTAAGTCTATCTGATTTAATTATTAAAGGTCACTATTATTCTTTTTCACTTAAGCTTGTCATTTAGGTGCATATTAATTAATATGTTTATTAATTATTAAATGCACAAACCTAGCTTTCTCCGGTTTTAGGGTTTCTCACCTTATAAGCCGCTTTTTATAATTATTGTATTCATTCTTTTGAGAAATATAATTTTTCTCTCACTCCGCTGAGATTCTCAAAACCCTAGCTCTCTCTCTCTCACAGGTTTTGCTCCAGCTTCTGGCATTTTGCATGCAGGTGATCTTGGCGTTCTGTGGATTTGCACATTTGTGAAATCCTACATGGTATCAGAGCTTCCCTGCCGCTGCCGAGGTTGAAGTTCTTGAAGCCTGGATTCGAAGATGACAGCCACAACTTGTTTCTAAGGTTTTCTGTCACTTTGAAGGAGGCACGAGCTTCTGGAGCAGATTGAGCAGAAACGGACGCCGCCATTGCGTTCAGAAGGCCCGGGAGAGTCGAAATCATATAAAACTTGACTACTTTTGGTCTCCGTGACCCCAGGGAAAATTTTTGAGCCTACGAGGGCCGTACGGCTTGAAAATCGAGAAAAAAATCTTGAAATGCGCATAAAAACGTGTTTTTTTGGCACTCACGGGCGCTGCCGCCAGCGCGCCACCCGCAGCGGCTGCA
>MU226082.1:84929-140048 GCA_018584345.1 Thuja plicata
TGGGTACCTGATCAGGCCTTGTTGCCGGGACCCATTTCCTGCTTTCATAGCTGTGCTAGGTTAGTTTCCTCCTGAGCTTCGCTTAAGGGGGGGTGTTAGAGTAATAGTACATTTACCTTTATAATTAAGTCTATCTGATTTAATTATTAAAGGTCACTATTATTCTTTTTCACTTAAGCTTGTCATTTAGGTGCATAATAATTAATATGTTTATTAATTATTAAATGGACAAACCTAGCTTTCTCTGGTTTTAGGGTTTCTCACCTTATAAGCCGCTTTTTGTAATTATTGTATTCATTCTTTTGAGAAATATAATTTTTCTCTCACTCCGCTGAGATTCTCAAAACCCTAGCTCTCTCTCTCTCACAGGTTTTGCTCCAGCTTCTGGCATTTTGCATGCAGGTGATCTTGGCGTTCTGTGGATTTGCACATTTGTGAAATCCTACACTTTTGAGAGGTCCAATTTCAAGAGGAGACCCTCATTTTTTGACATCACCATCGAGTGAATATTTTCATGAAATGTGATGATAGAATTCATAATTTGTCTCCCTATTACAAACCCATTATGCTGGGGGAATATGAGGGAAGGAAATAGAGCCAACAATATGGAGGTGAGAAATTTAGAAATAATTTTGTAAAAAGAATTGCATAGGCTTATAGGGTAAAAGTAATCCATAGTCTCAGCACCCACAATCTTTGAAATCGGGACAAGGAATTTCCATTGATATATTTTTGGATGCTTCTAGCACCAAAAATTCCCTTAACAACATTGGTGACATCCCTCCCCATTATGTGCCAAATTTTTTGGAAGAAGAACATAGGGAAGCCATCAGGTCCAGTAGATTTATTACCTTGAAAGGAGAAGACCACCGCTTTGACCTCCTCTCCTGAAGGAATAGTCAATAGGAAATTGTTTTGATCCTATCCTAGGACTCGGGGGATACATTATAGGAATCTATCCTGGGCCTCTAGATTGAGGTTTTTTTCAGCAATAAGGAGATTAGAGAAAAAATTCTTATCTTCCTTAGAGATATTCTCCTCCTCTTTTATAACCTTATTCTCCTTAACCAAGTGAGAAATCCTGTTAGCACCTTTATGCTTCATTGTAGTCATATGGAATAATCTAGTGTTCTTATCACCATTAATTAATCAGAGTGTCTAGAATCTCTGTTTCTAGAAGAACTTTTCCTTAGCTATAATATCATGATATTTACTCAACATTTCATTCTCATCCATGATGGAGACAGTAGAATAGCCTTCATCTTGAATCTTATCCTAGATATCTTTTTATCTTAGCCTGAATAGAAGATTAAGAAGAAAAGATATCACTAAAAACCTCCTTATTCCATTTCTTAATCCTATCCTTAACATACCTTAGTTTCTTAACTACCTTAAACATAGTTGTTCCTTCAATAGTGATGTTCCACCAAACCCTAATCATGTTTTCCAAATTTGGATGCATAGTCCACATTTTCTCAAATCTAAAAGGAAAATTACGTTTTCCTTTAATAGGGTCCACCGAGAAGAAGATAGGATAGTAGTCTGAGCCTATCCTAGCATGGGAAGCCAAAGAATGGTGATAGTGGACAAACCAATCATTAGAGATAAGGACCCTGTCTAGCCGAATCTAGATTAAAACATCATCATTCTGCCCATTGGTCCAAGTATACTCAACACCCTATAGATCAATATCATGAAGGGCTTTAGTATTGATAAACTCCATTAGATCTGTTCTACTATCAAGCTACGAAGGAATACCACCAAATTTCTCTTGTTCCTTCAGGGGAGTGTTGAAGTCTCCCATAATAAACTAGTTGTATGTACTAAACATAGTTCTAGAGGTAGAAAGTCTCTTCCAAAACTTACTTCTACGAGCTTTTGTATTCAGAGCATATATATTAGTTAAGATCCAGGATGTTCCAGTTTGATATGCTAGAATTTTATAGAAGCCATGTTGGGATCTTGATAGGTTAGATCTTCTTTAATATGGTTGAGATTCCATAAGGACACAATCCCTCTTGAAGCACCCTCTGAGCTTCCTCCACTAACACCACAATTCTTAAAAAAAAATTTCTCTACCTTATCTTTAGCCATTTTTGTCTCCTAAATTAAAACTATACTAGGTTTATGATCTCTAACTAAGTTCCTAATAATATCCTACTTATGAGGACTATCAAGCCCTCTCATTTTCCAAGAAATAATCTTTATTTATTTTTTAGAGAGCTTACCTTCATATGCCTAATTTTTACTGAGGATCGATGGGTATTACTGGATCCTTTCTTGCCCTTATTTTTCCCCTGGACTGGGAGCTCATCTTCCTAATCATACTGATTAGGCCCAATGAATTTTCTTACTTCTACTTCATTTGCCCATTTGGGTTTGTTGTTCAGAAATATAGATTTGACAATCTCCACCAATTTTTGAGAGCTTTCTGTGAAGCTTAGACCAAGAATGTTACATTTTTGCGCATCTTGGAAGGATTCTATACCACTTTTGCAACTTGAGTTCGATTCCTCTTCTTCCCCACTTGTCTCATGGTACTCAATTTCCCCCTCATTTGGTTCTAGCTTTCTCTGATTATTCTCTACACATTTGTTGTCGTTATCTTGATTAAGTCTTTCCTCCTCTTGTCTATTAGTCTTCTCAAAAGTATCTTCTATTACTAAATCTGAAGACCCCATCATCTGATTTTACTCATGATAAGTAACCTCCCTATTTTCTGAGATGTCTCCCTTTCCTTCTGCTGCCTTAGTATCAACCCCAATGTCTAGGTTATCCCCATTTTCTTCCACATTTTTTATCGCTCACCCCCTATGTATTGTCAACCAATTTCTCTTTAGATTGGCCCCCCTTCGCTTGCCACACCCTATTATTAGTGGGTTTGCTGGTTTTTCCCTTTAGCTTTGAGGGATATTTGTTTTCCCAGTGCCCAACTTTCTTACCATGAAAGAAGGAAAAAAGGATATATTCGTATTCAATGCTTTGAATTCACTTACCTAGGTTTGTAACTAACTCCACGATAGTGGGCATATTTATCTCTTTCAATATGCCTACGCAAATTCTTGCATAGGTTAATCTTTTCCTTGATGCAGTCACTAGATCTATGGACAATAGTTTAGCAAAGGATTTCACAATCCCTGAGAAAATATCCTCAAACCAGTATTCCAATGGTAATCCTGGGAGCTTAACCCATACCAGAGCTTGAAAAAAAAAAGATTCATTCAAATCCATTTTAGGGTTCCATTTTTGAAGGTTTAGAGATGGTTTACCTACCATCCATGGTCCTCCACAAAGAATACAAGACTTATCTTCCTCCCACAAAAATGAGAAGGAAAATAACCTTTTGACATTGTTGAAATTTCTACCCGACCCTTCAGAAACCACTTTCTCTTAGCATAGGCTCTGACCACATAAACATTAGGTCTGAGTCCCAAGAACTTACCTACTGAGTTAGCCATCAATTCTATGTTTTGATCTATGACTCGGTTCTGGGATAAAAATCATAAAGTTCCCCGATGCCGGATCAAAAATATTCTTTACCTAGGGAAGATGGGACTTGCTACTCGGTTAAATCCCAAATAGGGATGACCATTTCCAAGGCTTCTCACTCAACTCCAAAATCTCCCCTTTATGTGGGATGGGTCCCGCACCAGGATTCTCATGACCCAATGCAGCCCCAGAAAATGTACCAACATCTTTCCTACCAGCCACACAAGGCTTATCCACTGTCTTCGCAAATCTCGTACTTCTCTCAATCAGTAGATTATTCCACACTAGGAATTTGATTCCTACCAGAGGAACCATTTGAATTCATCAAAATCCTGCTCTCTCTCCCACTCTACATTGTTTCAATTCTATTTAAGGGAAAATGGGTTTTAATTTTGTATCTTAGTTTTGAGTTTTATTTTTGAGCAGTTTTGGGTTTGCCTTGATTTGTGTTCCTTCCAAATTTATTTGTTGCCATGCTTGGTGAATTTGGTTTATTGGAACTTAGGGTATTCCATGATTTTTGTAGGTAAGCGCACTCAAAATGGATTTAGGAAATTATGATAATTAGATATGACAATCCGAACTAACCCATTTACCTCTAAATTGATGATTTTTCCACTTTGCCAGTCTTTGTCCAAATTTGGGGTTTTAGTGCTTTTTGTGGTTTAGATTTCTTCGTGTCCTTGTGAGATTTTTGATGGATTAAATTTGAATCCAAGCTCTTGGCATAGTGGCCAATTGATGAGTTTGGCATTTGTACCCTTTATTGCATTTAATTAGTTTCTTGCCTTGAGTGTTGGGAATTATTTGCCTCATGTTGTTTCCTTGTTTTCTTGTTGATGCTTATGCTATCTGCATCCTTTGTGTAGACCATCTGGGTGGTGCCTTTTGTATTTTTTACTCGGTGTAGACCAAGTGGACATACTATGGGTTATTCTATCCTCTATGCAGAATGAGTGGACAAAGTCCCTAATTCACGTCCTTGGTGTAGACAAAGTGGACAAATTTCTTTGTTTATGTCCTTGGTGAAGACTTAGTAGAAAATCCTTTTGTGTTTCTCTTCATGTTTGATGTTAATCAATAGGACTAGGTTTTTTGAGTAGGCATTGGGAGTAGCTCCTTACATAAATCCTGGTCTGGAAGTGGGCTCATTGAATGCATCAAGGAGTTTCTTAAAAAGAAAAAACATAATAAAATAAACTGTGTATACACACTAAATAATATTAAGTAAAATTGTGGAAACCATTGAATCCCCATATGTCATGAGTAAACCATGCGGGTGGTAGATGCTACTTAAATCCATGGATACCAAAGATTGACTCATGTATGTAGTGGAAATTGTTGAATCCCCGAATTTAATGAGTGATCCATACAGGTGGTAGACATTACTTGCACCTTAGAATTTAGTATTTGTCTTTTTGGGTGGGAATACTCCCTATGGTTGGTACTCTCATATCTAGGTCTAGTAGTAGTGAGTAGCTACCCTGGTGTACTATGATTGTGTTGCATTCTTGTACTACCCTTTGAGTTATGCATCTTCTTGGAGTGAGTGTGAGCCATCTCTTGTGTGTATTTATTTATTACGTTTGTGGCCAGGTGACTAATTCTCTAAGCATGGTGGGGTGGGCCTGAGGGTTCCACATGGTAGGGTGGCATTGTATTGTACCACAACTAGGGACTAGTGTATAGGTGGCGGTCTTCGTCTAGAGATAGAGTTATGAGCATTGTGTGCTCAATGCTTTCCCTTACATGTCCTTTTAGTGATATGTGTATTTGATGTTGATGCTTAGTACATTAGTTTTCCATTATGATGTTTTTGCTGATATCGAGTGATTATGGCCTCGAATATTTGTATTCGGTACTCCCTAGTGTGGAGAAATCCTTGTATTTTAGCCCTACATTGGTGTCAAAAAGCCTACCCTGTTATCAGACTAAGAGAAATTTATTTAGATAGGGTTCAAGTTCATTTTTGTAATTTGCAAGGAAGATTGACGCATATGTTAATTCTTTTAGTGTATATATGTCATTTATTTTAGTGCATTTACCATTTCTTTAGAGTATATGTAGAATAGAGTAGCACATATGGAGAATAGGGTGACACATATGCATTTTGTTTTAGTGCATCTATTTTACCATATTAGCAAATCTATGACATAACATTTCTCGAGGGTCTGTTCAAAAAGTAATTTCATATTATAGATTCCTTATGTTTTCAAGATGCTTTTCAAGTATTCACATTTTATTTTATGATTCAGTATGGCAAATTATTATGATCACTTTGTTGGATCTCAAATATATAGATTACAAAACTATAAGACTATGCCAAGGTTTATGATTGGGTTCCACAATTGACTCCACCTATGAACAAGATAATTGAACTCCCCTGCACTTTTGGTTCTACTAGACTAAGGAGGGTACATGATCACCAACTATATCTATGAGCTTGATGATATTTATTAGTAGATTATAACTTCTATCTTCCTAGTTGATCGATTTGTAATTAAGCTCCAACTGTTACCTTCACTCCTAATTCCTTTTTTTTTTCTATCTTTATTTACAATTCTCCTACTTTTATCTCCGCTTCTAATTCTCCTTTTTTTTTATTTGACAATTTTTAATTACTGCTAAAGACTAGTGCCTCCTCTTCCTTCGAGTAATAGAGTTTCCTCCTCCTAAGATCTAAATGTATCACTCTGAAGGACAATTTTTAAATCTACAACTTGTATAGTTCTATCAACTATCTAATTCTTGATATAAGATAATATTACATATGCCACCATAAATGATCTACGTGAATTTAACTCTTACTTAAGAAGACCAATCAAACAAGCTGTATAAATAACTTAATTTCTTAAATTGATTCAAGATATACTTGATACTAAATTCAAACTAGCATAAATAACTTTCCATATAATAACTTAAATAACATTCAATTATTTGAATTGAAAACCATAGAAAATTGAAATTATAAACGAAAGATTTTGATGCCATAATGAGCCAGAAAAGTATAGAGTCTTCTACTTCATCTTTTCTAAATTACATTTTGTTCTCTCTAATCTGTATCTCTCCTCTTTATCCCTCTCCTCTCTATCCAATTTGTAGTCCCCTTTTATAAACAAAAGGGAACCTTTCATATTGGTTACAATCATTTTCAAAATATCATGAATGTTTGACTAACTAATTCTTTTAATAAATTAAAAACGCTTTGTTAACAACTGCATACTAAAAGAAACAAGTAATGATGATTAGTTTATACACTAAAAAAATATTTGATCCACTCACTTTTGTCTTTCGATGAAATAATCATCTCCATTAATATATTCTACACAATTTGGCATGCTTGAAAAATACGTATATCCACCTTCAGCCATTGACAACAGCATATGAACACAATAATTCCTTGTTAAATCTGTTAACTCTGCAAATTTTCAATTTTGACCTCTAGCTATTCTACCTTTGTGATTTCACATAAGTTCAATAAATCTCGAATAATGGACAGTAAAATCCAATTTTCCCATCATCCATCATTGAAAGAATAAAGTAAGCTCCATATCTAATGGTGCTCTACAGAAACTTCTTCAATAAATTAATTTCCACAAGTCTTGTAATCATGGCATCTCTTTGAAGGATTCTAAAGAAACTTCACGAGTATAAAAAACACTTTCATATCACTTCTATAATTGAATTAGGTGAGAGGACCGGGTAGTTGAGCGCGTTCTAATAGTTGTGATTGTAGTTGTTAATTAAATACCCACACTTGCTGATTTAATATCCAATATTTTTAACAACATTGTACCAATAGTTATGACTTTAAAGTTGCTTTTGCTAATGATGACTATCTATAATTGAATGAAATGTGTCCCTTTTCCTAAAAAGCAACCAATAGTGTGATGCCACATCAGCTGTACAAGTATGGGGTCCCTAATGCACTACGATTGGTCTCATTTTTTTTTTGGGCTGTTTTGGACACATTGGCAAAAAGCATGCTGATGTGGCATCGTATTTGATGATGTGGCCCTGAAACCTTAGTTATAATTGTTCGACCTACCCTTTTATACATGTTGACACACTTACAAAATTATCATTCTTTCGCTGTTTCACCAATAGACATGGTCCCATTTGCATCATTATAAAACATTGTATGACTTTATTGTTACATTAGGAATCATGATGTACATTGGGCCCGAACGTGGGCCTGACTAATTTTTTTTTCTATTTTTGAACAACTGGGCATTAAATCTTCTCAATTTGGTACTGTGAATAATTCAGAATGCATTTGTAGTTCAAAAAAGAGATTTGGCATCGTTGGATTGTGTATTCTGAGTTTCTGTGAAGGTAGCCAAACTGAATTTGTTGCATATTGAATCGGCTTGGGAGAACACTAAAACTTTGTGAGCTGAAATCTTAAAACTAAAGTGTAGTAAACATTTTTACCAAAGATTGCAACACAACAAATGACTGTAAGAAATTCATTTGAGGATACATTATATTCACCACGAAAGATGGCTTTCAATTATTTTCTAATAATTTAACTGACAAAACTTTGCAAATTGCTTTTGCTTTTGGTCTAAAAAACATGTCAAATTATTTGATGAAGTTCTGCAATCTGCATCAGAGTACAATTTAATATAGAGAATCAAAAGGATCAATCCGGTTACACAACATTAATCCAACTGATAAATATAAAATTTCAAATTGGGCCTCTAACCAACCTTTAACTTTTGTGCAGATAACAAACTAAAAAATTCTATTTGGTTTTGTTCCTAAAAAATATCAAATACAATAGTGAGGTTCTGGGACTTGGTATAGGAGCTCATGGTTATACAGACAATTGATGAGAATAATTAATTTGGTGTGGAGATGATCCAGGTAGAAAATATTGATTCATAGAAAAGGCCACTTTGATAAATTTTGTAGTGTGCAAGCAACAAATTGAATAGATTGCAAACAGATCGGGTTTTGGGAAAATATCAAACAAATTGATAGAACTTTGAAAATAAACATGTGAGCACATTGAGAGGAGTAAATTGAGGGAAACATTTGTTTTAACATAAAAAAAACATCAGGCACCAAAATATTAACCTCCAAATTTCACCAATCTGATAGGTTGAATAATGTGCAGACAACAAACCCTTATAGGACACCAAAACTTAGCATCTTAAAAACAAACTATATTTGACAGTGGGAAGATAAAAATGGAGATATGGACTTGTTGATAATTGATTAACATGACCTTGGATTTCCTTTGCATGACATTGACAAGACATTTAGGTATTTGACATCAAAATAGGCCACTTTGAGAAGAAATGACAAGAGTGTTTTTGGGGGGTTGAAATTGAACTTTTATGTTATAGGTACCTCAAATTTTATGAGAATTTGAGGTGCCAATAGTGGCTCTATCTTGAGATGTATGTTCATTGTGGGCATAGCAAGATCCCATATCTCTGGTAGAAGTAGATTGAGTGCCTTGAATTAAAACATAAAGCAAACTATAGCTAATGGTTTGAGGTCACCAAAAAAAGAAAATCCCCCTTGGTCATAGACTTTATTTTCATCTTGTTACACCAAAATCAATGTGAAGATATGATGGGGATTGGCCTAAAAGAATGTACTGATATTCTTTATCACTTCACCATTGTATCCTTTATTATTATATTTCTTAAAAATCTTATCATTATATAATGTATGCCAATACTATGATCATCATTCAAGTGAGACCCATATTCATTATAGCACCTCCACTTATCACACTTTCTTTCATTCACCACACAATGGCTCTCTAAATCTTTCTTTTTCCATCTGAAACCTATATCTTCACCATCATCATTTATAATTTGCAAATTTAGCATGTTTGAGTCAACATCTCCTAGAAAAGAAATATGCACCTTTGATTCAAAATTACAATCTAATTTTTTGAACAGATTTGCATTCATATCTACATAATAATTCTTAGAGAGAATCTCATCCAAACTTGACAATGCATCCACATACATGTTCGTACTTGAAACTTCTTGACTGAGAGTAATACTGGATTCAAACTGATAATCAACATACACACCTTCATAATCATCACACCAGGCTTTATTATAGTCACAAAGGTTGTCATCATTGACAAAATAGAACTGTGATGAATATAAAGTATCAGAACTATTTTTATGAATGTGCTTGTGTTGTTCAATGGTAAGGAAATATGAAATTCATTCACTAGTTAGTAGACATACTTTCTCATTTATCTCACTTTGTGGGCATTCATTTCCCTCATCAACATCATAGCAGAAAATAGAACTATCAAAACTTGAAAAATCAGATGTATTATTATGATGATCAATATCACACACTGATTCATCATCCTCTTGATATGATAACACTTTTTCCTCACCATGTTGTGGATTCATAAGCATATAAAAATTATTTTCAGGCATACCTTGGCAAGAGATTGTGCAGTTCTCTTCTGCTACTTTATTATTGATGATCATAATTTGTCATTAGTATAGAAGGAAAGAGTTTTTGAATTGTCGGTTACATGATCACCGAGTGACAACATTCAGACAAGCATAGAGGTCATCGAAACAGTAAAGTATAGAGGTCACTGAGATCAGTGAGCACCGAAAGCACTATCATTGAAAGACAGTTCAAAGAGTAAACCGACAACATAGTTCACAGAGTAAACCGACAGCACAGTCTATAGAGCAGACCGAGCACTAGTCTACCGAGAGACAGTTTTATTTCCGAGAAAAGTGGATCTGAGATACACGTCAGCTAAAGAACTTCAGTCTTTAAAATAGCTTTATGCTTAGCTATAAAACCATTTCTTGAGGATCAAGTAAAGTATATGTAATTATTTTAATCAGTCTAATTGATTGTAAACATGCAAACTAGGAGATCAAGGTCAAGTTCTAAACCTTTGATCATAGAGTTTTTCTTGTAAAATGTGAAACCTATTTAGGTCAATACATTGTATAAATAGATGAAGTAATCAATCAAGAAGAAGAGGATTGTAGCCGTAGAAGACATCTATGGATCAGACAGAGATTTTCATGGAAAAGGACACAAAAGAAAGAATTCAGTAATGAAGAACTAAGATTCAAGGCTTTCGAGCAGAACAAAGGCATTATCCATCACTATAGGTGATACATACATTATGTGAACTTAAAGGATCTGTAATCAGAAATTCAATATTGCATACCATTAGGTCATAAGTATTTTTGACTACTGTCTAACAATTGTAGAAACTAGAAGAAATCCTTTAAGAAGGTGGACTTAATAGTATTATTGTAAATCTCTTAACCGAGTGCACACTTAACAGTGTTGTTAAAATCTCTTAATTGAGTAGACCTAACAAGTCTAAAATGTTACTCCTAACATGGTAAGATCATCAGAAGTGATCACACTTGTAGGCTTAATCGACACCTTCCATTCTGTAGATAGTGAAGCTTTGTGAGTTTCATCCCCATCACAGTTTTTACCTTCTAAAAGGGGTTTTCTATGTTACCAATTCTTGTGTCACGTGTAACTACTTTTCATGAATGTTTCTATGAATGTTTACATGCAATTACATTTATGTTTTGATATTACATGCATAAGGTAGGAAAGCAATATGGTCGGTAATGCAAGTAAATATTTCTAAAGGTTAAAGTGATAAAATATTTAAGGGTACTGATTCACCCCTCCCCTCTCAGTACACACCATTCCATTATTCCAACAATTGGTATCAGAGCTAGATCTCTTATTTAGAAAAGTTTAAATCACTTGAGAGAAAAGATCATACAATGGAAAGGTATAAGCTTGATAAGAATATTGAAAATCAGAAGTTGCAGATATAGATCTTCTATGAGCAATACAAAGAAGAAAGGATCAAGATGAGAGAGCTACTAGATGAAAGAAAAGTTATGGAATCTCGCTACAATGAAAATGACTATCATGAAGAAGAGATACCTGATTTGTTCGAGTCATCAGGATCTACATCTAGCAATACATTTGACACATCTGAAGGAAGCATTACAAGCCTAAATGAAATCAATCAACATCTGACAGAACAAGTAAATGTATTGCAAATCGGTCAAGAGACAGATGGTAAGAATGATTGATGTTATGAATAATGCTAGGCAAGCTGAACAAGAAAGAACATTAGCTATTGATGACAAGAGGAAGATCACTGAGAAGCTGCAAGAGAGAGAAATTGAAATATAAAGACTTACTGAACATCATCATGAGATCACCAATCAAATAGTTCTTATGAGTCATGACGCTAACCGAGTGAACATAGAACTCAATGGGAAATTGGAAGCTATTGGTGAACTAAGAGAAGAAAATGAGAAACTAAAGCATGAAGTAAGGATTCAACAACAACATAATGATATGATCAAGAAAGCTGAAGAAAGCACAAAAATAATGGATGATTTTCTGAACGGACAAAGAAGACTCAACAAGAATGCCGATCTAGGGTATACCGAGCATGAAGAATCATCAAACCGAGCTGATAAAAAAGATGTCTACACAAATCCAAGAGAAAAGAAGTAGTCATGCAATCACTGTGGAAAACCAAACCACACATCAAATGTTTGTAGGAGCAAAGCTAAAGGTATTCCTAGATCCAATTCTACATTCATAGGTAAATGTTATAATTGTAACAAGCATGGACACAAACCACATGAATGCAGATCTAAGGTGAACCAACCAAAGAAGGAATCCTACATGGAAAAATATTGTTCTACTTGAAAAATGCAAGGCCACACATCTCATGAATGCAGGAAAAATAAAAAAGCAAGTCTGGAAACCGAAAGAACAAGAAAATGCTTATAAACCGAGAAGAAACGATAACTCATATGTTTGGGATTACAACACATGGGTAAATTGCACAACATGTGGTAGATATGGACACATAGCGACAAAATACATGAGGAAATGGATACAAAGATCAAGGAACTATACTAACTCTGGAATGGCATGCCTACACTGTCATAAGTCGGTCACCTAAGCAAGGATTGCAGAAACCGAGTGACAGAGTCAAGCACTTTTGCTATGGAAACACTATTGAAGATATCAGGAGGATGAGAAATCAAATGTGGAGGAAATCTTCAAGAAAAGATGATGCTGGACCAAGAACCATAGTAGGTGACACCTTATCCAAAGGATCTGGTGATATCACCACCCCCACATAAGCAAAGCAAGTAAGTATGGAACTGCACTCTACAAAGTTGTGTTTTACATCAGTTCCAATATTCATTAATAATATGCCAAATTAGCATGAATGGAGATGTACTATGGTATTACTTGTTATGATTTTGAGAATCCTATCTCATCAATCAATACATACTAAGCATCATCAGTATACATATGAAAAACAATCAAGTTGTCAATATAAACTGAGCATCGTCGGTAAACATATAAAAGACAATCAAGTCTTTGCTAGATACTAAGTACCGTCGGTGAACATGTGAAAAGTACAACTAAGTCTTCACTTACC
Organism: Thuja plicata; assembly: GCA_018584345.1. Lineage (NCBI taxonomy): Eukaryota > Viridiplantae > Streptophyta > Pinopsida > Cupressales > Cupressaceae > Thuja > Thuja plicata. The sequence continues at coordinate 97,885 of MU226082.1, forward strand.
CCAAGCGTTGTATATTCACCAAGGATGAAGAATTTGGTATGATACCCGAGTGTCTTTGTTTCATCAACCAAGTGGTAGCTGAAGCATTAAATACACCACTTAGGTTATTTTCTATAAATAGGGAAAAAAAGAGCTCATTCATTCACTAAGAGAAAATGAGAAAATAGTAGAGCGAAGACAAGCGACCAAAAGTGACAAGATTGCAGAGTGATTCACAGTATATTCAAGGCTAGTCCAACATATTCCTAGCATCCACAACAAAGATCATGTAATTACCAAGACTTACTGAGCACACAGTTCATTTACGAAGAAGACCTAATTTCACAGAAATGACAACCACATCACGAGTCTCAAAGATCAAGAAATTAAAGGACAAGAAGATCATCCTGATCAAGCACATTACCTGTGAAGAGCCTAATTATAAGTTTTCCCTAGAAGTTTCTTTACAACCCGATGACAAGGGAACATTCTAAAGAATCCCTCCTAGGGTTTTTCTAGTTGAAGACATCCGTGCATACATCCTTTGCAAGGTTGCAGAGATCAGAGATCTTGAGGTTAAGGAAGCTTACTGGAAGCTTTGCTAGGATGGAAACCTTAAAGATGAACATAAGCTCATTGAGGTGAAAGGGTTAACCAATGCTCTAATGTTCCCGAAAGAGTTTAAGACCGAGTGGATACTCATTGTACTTAGCTAGGTACATGAAAGAAAAATGTGGTTGGATGAACCAAAACCAATCACGAAGGATGTAATTCACGCTGTAACAAGTTATCTAGTAACTGACGAGGCTAAAGCCCTAAAGCATCCTTGTCGTCCCAAGATTGAAAAGTTAAATGGTGTAGTATGGGATGGCAGAGGTTTAAAAGTTAATTCAATCACCAACCCAGAGATGAATTTTGGTGCATGTGTACTTGGATAAAAAATATACCAAGCTAGCAGAATGAACATCATATCTTGTGGAGCAGTTGACACTGCTTATAAGATTGTGAAGAAGGGACTTCAACTGGACTTATCCAAGCTACTACTAAAGAAACTGGAGGAGAATATGAGAAAAATTAGATCAGCTAGATCTAATTCATGTAAGTTTGGATCCCTCCTTATATGCACATTCTTCTACTTTCATAATTTCTTCCCATCTGTCAGTAATGTCAATTGGGACACAACCCGACCAATAACTGCACAAATTAGTGCACTCATTAAGTCACTAGGAGATAACTTCACATCTCTAATGGATGCATACTTCACCACTTTCAAGGATAGAATGTTGAAGATAATGAGAATACCTACACAATTGGTGGAACAATAAAAGGATGACATATGTTTCATAGTGGATACCGACACCACTCTAATCAAACTAGTTGTATCGAGAACAACATGGTTACCACCATTGGACTATGAGATCAACATTGATCAGGCTACAGAGGCTATTGAAGCCTTATTGAATGAACCAGTGGACAAATCATTGAGAAGATTTGGAACATATGAAGAAGCCAAGTATAGAATCAAAACTGGCTTAGTAGTGAAGAAAATCAACAGGAAGAAAACAAAGATGGTGAAAACACTTGAGAAGAAATTGTCAGCAAATGATGAAGAATCAGAACAAGATGTCACTGAGGGACAGTCAACCATCGGTGAAGGTGAAGAATTAAGTGACTCTGAGTCTACTGAATCAGATGCACCACCAACCAAGAAGGCAAAGGTTACAAATGTAAAAATTGCATCAAGAATAAGGAGTAAGAAAACAAAAGAGGCAGACTCATCACTGGTAAAGAAAGGTGCTATGAGGACTTATTAGAAAAGAAAGGCTCAAACTGGGAAACCAGCAGTAAGGAAAAGAAGGAAATATATAAGAGGAAAATAGGACAAGGATGACACTGAACAAGATGAGAGAGAACAAGGACTCCAAACTAAAAAGCTCAAAATTCCTAAAATAGTTGATGAAGTTGCAGAGTCAATCATCAACAACGGGAGCATACCACATCGAAAGATTAGACAATGGCTAACCTTGTCTCCCGAAGATCAAAATAAGATAGAAGAAGCCATAATTAAGGTGATGGTTGCATACAAGTATGTACCAATATAATTCAGCAAGACTATTCCACAAGAGATTAATGATAAAATATCAACAAGATGGACATATGCCTTGTAGACAGAAAAATAGATAAGGGAAATATCCCTAGTTACACTCATGCCACCCGAGTCAACATTTGAAGAAATTGACTCAATAATGAAGGAGCATGCAAAGAAATTCTCAGCAAAAATGAGAGCATATAAAGTACTAGAGGGCAGATTAGAAGACCTTGACAAAGAAAGCAATGAGATTTGGAATGAAATCTTCAATTCCCCCAAGCAGGTAATGGCTCTTACTTAGACACCTCACTATGAAGAGAAGGAGGCCACACCGAGCCCAGAACATATCTTCATCAATGACACTGAGGACATCAATCCAGTTGATTTGACAATAGAGGCAAGTAAGGCCATGGATGATGTACCTCAAATATTAAAATCATTAGGGGATACACCAGTCATCACCATAAAAGATATAACTAATATTGATTCTAATTATGATCCCAAGAATGGTGAAGATGTAAATGATGCCACCGAGCAAGAAAAGGAAAAAGATACAACGGATGTTGCACAGGTAAATGTACTAGGTCACATGCCTTTATTGATACAAGCTATCAATATAATTACTAAAGAGAAGTAAAAGACACCTAAGCCTAAAGAAAAATAACCAAAGGATAAAGGCGATGACCATGGGGAGAAAAAGGATACAAATGAGGAGAAGAAAGATGCAAGTGGCGAGGAGAAACTGAGTGATACCACTGACAAGAACACCGAAGAAGACAAGGCTGAAAATAAAGACAAGGTTGATGTAGAGATGTCTACTACTGACCAACAGGTTCATACTGAGTGGCATATCAAAGGTACCACACCTCCCGGGCAATCACCGAAATCAACAGAGCAAGAGAAGGCTCTTGCCATAATTCTTCATTCCCCTACTTCCAATACTATTTCAAAGAAGAAGAAGAAAAGAAAAGCACTGGTCACACTACAAGAAATCATTGACATACCCGATTGTGATCCAAGGACACTGGATCCTGAGTCAATGACAAAATATGGAGAAATTTGCAAAAGGAAGGCAATACAGGACAAGTTCAAAAAGGAGCACAAAAATTCACAAGTCCTGAATAATATAAAGGAAATATTATTGCAGATAGTACCTAATACTCACATTGATCAAAATCCACCAATACTTGATCAATTAGTAGTTCTCACCAAGGTCATTACATCAAAGAATGTGGAAGCTGACAAGGTGATTGAAGAACATGCAGAAGAAAAGTGTCAATACAAGCTCACAGAGAAGATCAGCCAAGAAGTGGCAAAAAACAAGGTAAAAATTTCTGAGATAGTTACTACATTGGAACCACTACTATCAGAAGTAGTCAACTTAGTTCAAAAGTTGTGCACACTAGAGAATTTCACTTTCGAGCATAGTGAAAAGATAGCTAAACTAGATGAAGATCTTAAAACTAGTGCACAAAGTCTCACAACCAAGGAAAATGCATTCACATTGCATTCTGAGAAGATTGTAGAATCCAAAAGGTTGAGACTTGAGCTTCAAAAGGCTAAAATAAAAATCAGAGATGAGGTAATCGAGCTTCAAGCTATGTTACTCCCGAATCTCACATTGCTGTTGAAACACATGACTTCGGCAAAATCATTAATTGCCACCCCAGAGATGTCAGTTACCACGAGTATATATGACATGCACGCTAGAATCACTTTGGCACACATGACCCTTGAACACATCAAGGAGAAATAGGAGAAGTAGATGGCAGATATTCAAAAATCCCATGGACAGATATTTGACAAGCTGTAAGTATTACACCTTTTTCATTATTTTCAAAAAAGGGGGAAATATATCTGTAAAGGGGGAACATATATGTATACATGTCAAAAGGGGAAAATATATATACCTTACAAAAAGAAGGATAACATGTCAAAATCCAAAGAGGGAAATACACAAAGGAGGAAACATGTACATACACTATACCGGGGCATGCACATAGGGGGATTCATTGACAAGGTAAACACTTGGTGTATATACTGAACACATCAGTTAGATGCACATATCAGTTTTTGATACTAATGCTAAAGGGGGAGATTGATGATCATATTTATCATTAGTATACAAGGAAACAATATTTGAACTATCGGTTACTTGATCATCGAGTGACAGCATTCAAACAAGCACTAAGGTCATCGAAATAGTAAAGTACAGAGGCCATCGAGATCAACAAACACCGAAAGCACTATCACCGACAGACAGTTCAAAGAGTAAACCAACAACACAATTCAAAGAGTAAACTGAGAGCATATTCTATAGAGTAGACTGAGCTCACTAATTTACCAAGAGACAATTTTATTTCTGAGAAAAGTGGATCTGAGATACATGTCAGCTAAAGCACTTCAGTCTTAAAAATAGCTTTATGCTTAGCTATAAAACCATTTCTTGAGGATCAAATAAATCATATGTAATTGTTTTAATCATTCTAACTGATTGTAAACATGCAAACTAGTAAATCAAGGTCAAGTTGTAAACCTTTGATCATAGAGTTTTTCTTGTAAAGTGTGAAACCTATTTAGGTCAATACATTGTATAGATAGAAGTAGTAATCAATCAAGAAGCAGAGGATTATAGCCGTAGAAGAAATCTATGGATCAGACAGAGAGTTTCATGCAGAAGGACACAAAAGAAAGCATTCAGTTATGAAGAAATAAGATTCAAGGCTACTGAGCATAACAAAGGTATTATCCATCACTATAGGTGATACATACATTATGTGAAATTAAAGGATCTATAATAAGAAATTCAAGATCACATACCATCTGGTCATAAGTATTTTTGACTACTCTCTTACAATTGTAGAAAATAGAATAAATCCTTTAAGAAGGTGGACTTAACAGTCTTATTATAAATCTCTTAACTAAGAGCACACTTAATAGTGTTGTTAAAATATCTTAACTGAGTAGACCTAACAAGTCTAAAATGTTACTCCTAACAGGGTAAGATCATTAGAAGTGATCACACTTGTAGCCTTAACCAACACCTTCCATTCTGTAGATAGTGAAGCTTTGTGGGTTTCATCCCCACTGCACTTTTTGCCTTCTAATAGGGGTTTTCTGCCTTACCAATTCTTGTGTCATGTGTAACTACTTTTCATGAATGTTTCTATGAATGTTTACATGCAATTACATTTATGTTTTGATATTACACACATAAGGTAGAAAAACAATATGGTCGGTAATGCAAGTAAAGATTTCTAAAGGTTAAAGTGATAAATTTTTTAAGGGTACTAATTCACCCCTCTCCTCTTAGTACACACCATTCCATTATTCCAACAATTATATAATGCATTTTTAAAAAATTGAAAACCATTTTCAGCTAACCCTACTTCTTGTATATGATGATTTCAATGCATACCTTTAATAGCCTTATGTGAATTCTCATTTTTAACCAAACCCCGTTTGACATGACTGTCATGTCATCTAGAGACTTTGTTTGATTCTTTCTCATTACAATGCTTAAGTTCAAAATCACACTCTGAATCTATATCCATATCTTCATCACATAATATACTATTCAGTGTATCACCATATTTTGTGTCAACCAAAAATTAATGATTATTATCATTACTATTCATAATGTGTTCTAGTCCCACAATATGCATATCTAATGCATATAATTTCATCCCAACCTCATATGAGTTATCTTGATAAGTTGATGTAACATCTTGATCATTTGAAAGTACTTCCTCTTCCCCATATAATGGATTTAAGAACTTATAAAACTTATTTTCAAAAACCCCTTGAAATTTTTTTTTTTGATCTTTCTCTATTTTTTCATTATATAATGAGTTTGAAAAAACCTACAGATCATATTCAAATGCATACACGTCTTCCTTCTATTATTCACAACATATACTTTCATTTTCTTCAGATGCAACCTCTAATTGCATGTATCATCAATAGAATAATAATCCACATAACCATATACATATGTAAAAGAGGATGAAAAGACTTATCCACCTCATCATATTGATCATAAAAACTATCTCTATCAATCTAGTCTCCCTCATATTCTACTCTTTCATTACAAGGCTTCCCCTGGGCTCCTACAAATGCATTGTTACTTTAATCTGAAAAATCCTTTTGTCCCATCATCATCCAAAACTTGAGAACATGCCATAGAATCAACCATATGTGCATTTTTCTAATAAGAAATTTGGGCTTTAAACTGATCTACATTGGTGAATAATTCTTGATTGATGTCAACAAACTTATATTCATATGCAAGGCTATTTTTATACATGTAGACACCTTGCAGTTTCTAATTTGTACCCTTTTGAGCATATGCATGAGGTGTAAATATTTTTTGAGGCATATACACTTTATTCTCATACATGGCATTATATTTTGGCTCAAATTTTGTTTCACAAGGATCATATCCATTATCATAGCATGAATCATACAATGGGGTACCAAACTAGTATTTATTTGAGACACCATTATTAAATTCTGGATTGCATTTTCTACTTGCATAAGAGTCTTTTCTTTTTGGCTTTAATCTTCTACGCATTCCATACTTTTAACTTTTCTCTATATTCATGGCAATTTCAAAAGATTTATGCAAGGTTTTTGGATTTTCACTCCTTAGCCTGTAACTCATTTCTTCTTCAAAGTCACCCAAGTAGATACAAAAAGTCATTGCCTCATTAAACCTCATGTTTTTAGGGATTATCTTTAGATATTTTAAAAAATTTATATTAAATGATGGCACTAAATAATCTTCTCCAATGTGAATGTCTATGAATTCTCTGATCACCAAGAAATCAATAATTCTTTCACCGAATTGGTCTATCAAAGATGGTTTGAACTCATGCTAAAAACTGATGGAGCATGGTTTTAGGTCTAAAAAACAATCTCTTGCCTCATCCTTCAAGGATTACACAAAGTCTCATAATTACATCCTGATGATCAGCCTCATAGTCCTCCATAAATTTATCAAACCGCTGAAAATGTTTTTCTGTTGATTGATCCTTTGTACCATTAAATTGTGGAATTTTATTTATAATTTCAGGTGGGATATCATTCAAATATCCATTTATGCCACCTAAATCTAATGCTTTATGCCTCTCAATTCTGAAATTTCTTTAATTATGCAATTTGGATTGATTGCGCAACATGGTTGTATTTGGAACTATGTTTGGATACACATAGTGCTGATACATTTATCTATTCTTTCATAACTAGAAGTATTTCAGCCATATAGAATTTTTGGAGTCACCACCTCTTGATGAGGAAAAGTACTTAACTACTTCTTTTGAGCTTCTTCCACCAGCAGAGTTACTTAGTCTCTTACTACTGCAATAAATTATATTCAAGCTTGAAATATACAATACTTGAAAATTTTGAGATTCACAAACTTTTGACTCTTTCCCAAAGATGGCTTACTTATCTCCCTAACCGAGTCTCCAATCTATTGGTTCCCAAATAAACAAATTGCAAAACCCTAAGACTATGCCAAGGTCTATGCTTGGGTTCCATAATTGATTTGGCCAATGAATTGGTTTATTTCTTTGCACTTTTGGTTCTATTAGACCAAGGTGGGTATATGTGATCACCTACTATATCTATGAGCTTGATGATCTTTAATAATAGATTATAAATTCTATCTTCCTAGATGATCAATTTGGCATGTAATTAATCTCCTACTTCTACCTTCACTCATAATTCTCTCTCTTTTTTTTAATATCTTTATTCATAATTCCCCTACTTCTATCTATGATTCTAATTCTCCTATTTATTTTTTCTAATGAGTTTTAATTATTGCTATAGACCAGTGGCTCCTCTTTATTTAGGTAACAAAGCCTCCTCCTCCTTAGATCTTAATTTATCACTCTACATGATAATTTTTAAATCTATAACTTCTATAGATCTGTCAACTATCTAATTCTTCATATAAGATAATATTACGTATGCCACCACAATTTTTGAAATATATAGAAGCACTGAGAGGGGGATGGGTGAATCAGTGTAAATAGAACATATTCTAATTCAACCAAAGATCTGATTACGCTCTTAAGTATCTTACATAAAATCAAACAAGTAATTGTAACTATGCAATAGAAGTATAGTAATTCAATCAACCACAAATCATAAACCATAAAACCACTAATTTTATTGTGGAATCCATTTTATGAGGGAAAAAATATGGTGGGGATGACACCCACAAATATCTTCACTGTATTTAAAAGAGTTTCCTTGTCAGGAGCTTACAATACCTTGTTAGGGGCTCACCCTGTTAGGAGCGACTAGTACCTTGTTAGAAGTACAATGATATCTATTAAGATCTACCTTGCTAGAGGATTTTGAAATCCTTCTTAGAAGTCATCTTGTTAGAGGATTTACACACTAAGGTCTATTAGGATCCACCCTGTTAAGGCATTTAGCCTTGCTAACCTATTAGAGTTAGCCTTAAGCAATGAAATCAATTTGTTGATCTAGAACGAAACTGCTTTCCTGTAAGATTCAATTCAGTCTCTAAAATCTTGACACAACACACAATCTCCGTCTCTGATCACAACCACCAAAAATATGATAAAAAACCCTAAATCACTGATTTAGCATCCCTTTATATAGTTTTTCTTAAGTCAGTTAAACATTAAAAAACAATCCACAAGTTGTCCCTCAATTGTCTTAACTCCTGAAACTTTGTGTCAATAAATTTTCACATGTCAAACCAAAAAGATAATACCAACATTGAATACAAAACATCATCATTAAATTAACCACCTTAACCATCTGATCAAATGGTTTCAATTGATAACTCAACCGGTTCACATAGAACAATTACCCAAAAACTATCTTTCACACACTGTTGAGTTAACTATCATGGTCGTAAATGTTTACTCCTCTGATCATAATAAGACTTAGGTAATGATCGCATCTCCCAATATTCTCACCATCTCAAGTGCTACTCAAAAATAAAAACTGTTACTGTCTTCCTGCTCATCAATTAGAACACTTAGCATATATGCTTCACCTATTCATCCTGTCAATCGGTTATGGTAACCTATGCATCAAAATTAATAGAGTTAATAAGTTTCCAGCAATGTAAAAATTAAACTCATCATTTCGCTACCAAAATTCATCATAATGCCAACATAATTATCCACTTGAATTTAACTCCTACCTGAGAAGACCAATCAGACATGTTGTATAAAGAACTTAATTTCTTCAATTGATTCAAAATATACTTGATACTATAATAAATCTAGAATAGAAAAATTCATATATAATAACTTAAATAGTATTCAGTTACTTTAATTGAAAACCATAGAGAAATGAACTTATAAAGAAAATAAATTGATACCATGATGAGCAGAAAAGTATTGAGTCTTCTATTTCTTATTTTCTAAATTACATTTTGTTCTCTCTAATCTGTATCTCCCTCTCTATCCAATCCGTGGTCCCATTTTATAAAAATAAGGGAAGCTTTCAAATTGTTTATAATCATTTTGAAAACATCATGACCGTTCAACTAACTAGTTCTCCCAACAAATTAAAAACACTTTGTTAACAATTGCATACTAAAAGACACAAGTAATGATAATTAGTTTATACATTGAAAACTCTTTGATCCACACACTTTTTTATTTTAATGAAATAATCATCTCAGGTAATATATTATGCACAATTTTTCATCCTTGCAAAATACTTAGGTCCACCTCTAGTTATTCCGCCTTTGTGATTTCACACAAGTTCAACAAATCTTGAATAATAGTCACTAAAAATTGATTTTCCCATCATCCATCATTGAAATAATAAAGTAAGCTCCATATCTAATGGTGCTATATAAATTGAATCATTCTGTGAAATAAGGTACACATCATGCTATTTCCCATTCCTTGAGGCATCTTCTTAAAAAAATATGGGCATAATTATTTATGACTCCAAAATTATATAATAGTCAAAGATATTTCTTATATTCCAGAGAATATTTGTACCCGATAATTTATTTCTGGTTCATTTTCTTACTTTATTCTATGCATTATCACAATGTTTTCATATTTACATTGTGATCGGTTCTATTTAAGGTATCAAAAAATAGGCAAGTACCATGAATCGGGGATTGGACATCCGACTGAGCATCTATCCTCCTTTATATAAACTCATTTAATTTATCAACCCAGGGACGTATTACTTGAAATGGGCCAGCAAGGTAGATGTACAAAGGATTCTTACTCAGACCACGCTATGGCTGCAGGAAACAAATTTCTTTTGAAAGGAAACTATTATATAGCTACATGAAATGAATGTCGTCAAGGAAATGCAGAAATGAAAATGCTGAAGGAATACTACAACTTGGAAACACAATTATAGTGCTTCAATAGTTCTGCCACTTTCGCTGCAGGAAGTACTGGAGCTCCTGCAGCTACATGCAAATGATTCTAACTAATTAACATAGATTCCTCACCAAGTGGGCTCCCTTGAGTGAGTATCCAAACTCAATTATACCTAACTAAAGATCAAAAACTTATCTGATATTGATTGAATAATGAATTATAAGATTCATAACAATTGTAAAACAACAGGATGTAAACTATAACTGATGATGCCCTTCTTTCTCACACAGGAGTGGGGATTTATTTAAAGAAGGAAAAACATCTAACTGCTAACTAATCACACCATAGAGAAATACAGAGATTTTATTACAATCTTATCAAACATAAAGGGAAACTATAAAATTGGAGATAGAATAGGTCTAGGAAAGAGGAAAGAACTGCTTTTGACAACAAATCTAACTTCCCACTCTCTCCTAGATTTCTTTAGAGAATTTGTTATGTTGCCTCAGTATTTTCCCGACTGCTTCCACCTTGATGACCTTGGATCCACTTGCTGGTGTTGTGCTTTATGTTCCTCCATGTGAACCTACTGCAAGACTGGGTTGAGCATCCAGTGCATGGGCGCATTTTACCTGGTCAAGGCGATAGTTTCTTTATTGATACGCTGCACTTCAGATGTTAGTATAGAGACATTTATGATAATTAACACCAAAATACGCATGCATCATTCATGTTCAAATAACTAATTCATCCATAGATACATAATCATAATTCCAAAGTAAATAATATAGCATATTCATCCAAGCATAGCATATTTAAGTGTGTTTTATCCATAGGAAAGGTGTGGTGGAAGCATGCCACATAGTAAAAAATATAAGTATAAAGTATTTGATAATGTATGATAAAAATAGGGAAAATGTCCTAGCAAAACCTATCTTAAGGCATCTAAAATATGACATTGATACGCATCATCATTCTTCCCACTACAAAGACTAATGCCGACCCTTAGGAACTGAAACATTTCAGATCTTTGCAAGTACCTAGAGATCTCCTTCCTGAGTCTCTCCACTCAAGGAGGTTCCCACACACCAGTAGTATCCATTTGTGTGCTCCATCTTAATCCATCGACTCATCTCTAATTATTCATCTACCTCATTGTCAACATATCTTTATAGTGACCACAAGAGAAGAGGAGGTTGAAAGGAAAAAGGGAGCCACCTCTTAGGTCGAGGTTGCCTTCTCAGGGGGATATACCACTGGAATCTTTACATCATAGCTCATAGGTTGATGAGGCTATGAGGTTCAGCCTTCTTTAGTGCCAATGTTAACTTGTCCCACCTCTATCTTAATCCTTTCACTGCTCTGTTTCCATCTGCTAATGAGAGTTTCTCAAATGCTGAAAATACTTCTTCTTGGTTGCCCAGAATCCTTTTTCTATGGGTAGGGTCCTGAAATCCATAAACTATCTCCATCCATCACAATATAATCTACGGGGACTACCAATTTCTGGTCGTAAGGGGAGTGTAATAGTTTGTTCAATTCCCCTGTATTTACTTAATTGTTCTCCATAGTTTATCTCATTTTTGGACCAAGAAAACAGAGGAGATAGGTGAATATCACCAACAAATAACAAGGGGTTCCAATTTGTATCAAAGGGAACTACATGATTGTGCAAGTAGAGTTCACATAAAAAATTCCTAATACAATCTGCTGATTCTTCATATGCAGCCAAAAATTCTTGTGGTGAGTCTATGCTTGTGTGCAAATCTCTAAGAACCCTCATTAATTTAAACATTAGAAATTATTCCTTTAGACATAGTGCATAGACCCTAGGAGGTGGTCTAAATTCTATTAGTTGCAGAATTAAGTTGGTAATTGAAGCTAACTTGCCCTAAAAAATTTGTACTTATTGTTGTTTTCTTCCTATTTCCCTTTTTAACTTATCCCTTTCCAATTCCCACATTGACTTTGCATATTGCATTTGCATAAAGTAGTCAATGGAGATGGATTGGAGTGTTACCTGGTTCTTTGTTATTGGAGTGACCTACTCTGTTGCTGCTATGACTACTTCTGGTTCATCAATGGTTAACTCATCAAGGGCTGGAACTAGGGCATCATTCCCTTGATCATCTTCTAGCTGAGAAGAAGGTATATTGGCTACTTAGGTGTGTTCTATCTCCATGCATGATGTTTCTATATTTTCTTCTTCTATGTCCATTTCCTTGGCTATAGGATCTATTTCTATCATGTCTGGACACTCTACACATGGGATCCCTACTTGTGGTCATTCCTTCAAAGACTCCTCAATTGGATTATTAGGAGACGAACCAGTCATTGTAGGTGAGTCTATTTTGTTTTCTTTTTGTATGCTCAAACAAACACTTCGTTGTGGATGAGTATCAATAGATGTTGTAGGGAACTTTTGTGATGTCCTTTTCTTCCTTATAGGAATGAATGCAAGAGAAATATAGTTTTTAGGTAAAACATGAATTTGTTCCCCCACATATTCATCTATTTTGGTCTTGCCCTTATCTTTCCTAGGGAACTCTATTTTTCTTTGGAAGTCTTTAAATCTATAGAATCCTCAGTTTTACCACCCCCTTGGCTAGGGTTTGGATTACCGGAAACCATTTTCTTTGTTTCAGCTCCTGAAAGAGAAGGAATTTTGTGTAAATTCTCTAGAATTGTAGTGTCATCATTGTAAGGTATGGCCTCTTCAAGGACATTTCCATGTGTATCTTGATTTACAAGTTGTGGCCCTTCTCCCTGTAACTGTACATGGGGTGCGGTGACAAACTCATCCCAGGTCATAGGAGAGATATCCCATAAAGATCTCTCCACCAAGAGTTTTACCAACCCATGGTGGGTAGCTTTATTCAACTTCCCCTCTCTAACCTCCTCTAAACTCAAATTTAACAAAGAGTACATAAAATTGGGCACATTCACAAGGTGGCCATACCGTAAATGACTCAATAGTTTAAAATGTGTAGCATGCAAGTATTAAAACCATCCTTCGTAAGTAATGTACCTTATAATATGCATAGCCTACCGAAAGTAATCTTCTAGAAGAGATGTTCCCTTGGTCCCCTATTTGCTAGACTCTAATGCAGTGTCTATGGGAAAGGAAAAATTGGCCATGGCTACCCGTACATCATGTTCATGTGGAAAAGCTTCATCTGTGGTGGGAAGTCCTGAAACTTCCACAATCTATGCTTCTGAAGCCTCCACCCTTAATCCTTTTACATAGGCAAACCCATTTCTATAAGTGTGCAAGAACTCTAGGGTTACAACCTCATCGTAACCACATAACCTAACAAAGTATGTAAACTATCCCATGTGGTTAAAGAATTGGATGCTTTCCTGATCCTGCAACAGGGATGAGTGATCTCCTAGTTCATGGCGTATAGGTTGCCCACCCATTTTCACTAGAAATTTTGTAGCCCAAAGAAAAGTCCAAATCACTGCAACTTCCAACTGCCTTTCACAATGCTTCCCTTTGTATCCTTAATGTTCCTTACCCTATATTTCACCTAAGATTTTGGCCAGATAAAGCTGGTGAGCTCTCGGTTTGGTTTTCTGGGTACTATGACAGAGGAAATTTGAAAAAAAATAGAACTGGAAAATGTGAGTTGGATTTTTGAAAACAAAAGGGTTATTAGAAGATTTCGTATGCGGGTTGTCACATCAATTAAATCAAAATGACTGCGCATCATATCTTAAGCGAGGGTCATTATGGCTAAACACAATTTAACGAACTTCCCCCTACAAAAAAGGTGACAAGTGTCCACACATGCTTGGTTATAAGGTACAACAGTACTTAGATAAATTTCTAAATTAATTACAATGTAATGTATAATAATGTCAAATGAAATGAAAAATATTTCAAACAATAAATGAATGCGTACCTAGAGAATATTCACTGTTAAATACCCAAATATGGAAAGATAGGATGACGTGTGTTGAGAAAAAAGTAATGAGTGGTGCAATAATGATGGGACACGTGAGTGAAGATGGCAGAAAAAGTTGATGGGATATGATGTGATGGTGGCTTTATTGTGGAAAAAGATATTTTCATGAGAAACAAATTTTTTATTATGGTTGTTTTTGAATAAAGTCAAAGTGACGACCAAAGTGAAAATCCACTCAAAATGGCCATAGGAAAGTCTTCAATTGGAGGAGGTCCATTGGTTGCAGGAGGGTCTTCAACTGGAGGAGGTCCATTGGTTGCAGGAGGGTGTTCACCTAGAGGAATCACAAATTGTCGTAGGAACTCGGCCTTAGTGGCTGGCTTATGGTATAGACAGAGTCTATGACCTTTAACCATTAACTTGAAACACATAGGGTAGATTGTAGACAACTAGATTGCACCATTAAAAAAAACTTTTTCAACCTCATAAGGACCAAGCCAATGAGTTATAAGCTTACCTTGATTTTCTTGAAACCGAGAATCATATAGAAGCGCCCAGTCACCTGCAACAAACCATTTATTCTGTATATGTGAGTCATTCCACTTCTTGTGCTGTAGTTGAACTATCTCTATGTTATGTAAAGCTTCTTTTCTGATTTCATCGAGATGATTAAGTTGCAAGAGTAATTCTCTTTGAGCTACAAGAAGATCCAAGTTAAGTTGTAATGGTGTTTGTAAGGTTTTATGCTCAAATTTGATAGGTATTACAACAGGCTTTCCATACACCAACTCAAAGGGTGTGAAACCTGTAGGTGTTTTCCATGTTGTGTGGTAAGCCCACACAACTTCATGCAATCTGCTACTCCAATAAATTTTGTGTAATTGAACTATCTTAGTCAGGATAGATTCAATATCTCTATTTGTGATCTCTATCTAACCATTCACCTGGGGATGATATGGACTAGATTTCTGGTGGTGAATGTTGTATTATTCCATAAGTGTAGTGATTAGAGTATAAGTGAACTGAGCCCCCTAATCAGTGATGATTTCCCATTGAACACCATACCTGGTAAATATTTCCTTATATAAAAACTGTGCAACCCTGTTATCCCGAGCATGCTTCATAGCCCACACTTCCACCCATTTAGTGACATAGTCAGTGCAAACCAAAATGTAAGAGTTTCCATTTGATGGGGGATTAATTGGTCCCACAAAATCTAACCCCCATTTATCAAATGGAGTGACTATTACCTAAGGAAACATAGGCATTTCATCTGACTTGGTTGGTCATCCCATTTGCTGACATTGATCACACTTGCAGATGTAATTGGCTGCATCCTTATATAGAGTTGGCCAGTAATAACGAGTAGTGAGTATCTTCACGGTTGTCCATTTTTCTGCAAAATGGCTACCACAAGGTTCATCATGGAAGGCATGGAGGATATCATCTATCTCATCCTTGCGAATACACCTTCGCAGAATCTGATTGGGTCCAGTGTAGAAGAGACAGTCAACCAGTCAAGAAAAATTAAAGGTTTTATCAATTAACAACCTCTTTTCCTTGGAAGAAAATGTGGTGGTACCTTTTGAGAAACTAGATAATTGGTAGTGTCGACATACCAGGGGGTATGAGCTGAAATAGAAAATAGGTGGTCATCTGGAAAGATGTCGTCGATGACATGTGGGTCATCGATATTTTGTAATCTGGAGAGGAAATCAACAACTACATATATTTTCCTAGTTTATCTACTATCATTATGTCAAACTATTGTAGTAGTAGGAGATATCAGGAAAGACTTCCTGTGATAGAAGGCTTGTTTATGAAATAATTGATGGCTGCATGATCAGTATGCACAAATATTGTGTAACGGGTTATGTAGTGGTGAAACTTGTTCAATGCATAAATAACAACCATAAGTTCTTTCTCTGTGATTGTGTAGTTTAGCTCTACACCCTGCAAATGTTTTCTTATGAAGTAGATGACATGATCTATAGGCCCTAGTTTCTATCATAGGACAACACCTAAAACATGGTCAGATGCATTAGTGTATATATGGAATGAAAATTCCCAATTAGGCCATTAGAGAATTGGTGCCCGAGTAAGAACAGTCTTCAACTGCAGGAAGGATTCTTCACAGGAAGGTGTCCATAAAAAGTCTGAATCCTTAGTGAGCAGGGAATACATGGGCCCTATCAGTTTGTTGAAGTCCTTAATGAGCCACTGGTAATAACCAACATGCACTAGAAAGATGCAGACATCCTTCTTTGTTGGTGTAGGTAGGTTCAAGATGACTTCAATTTTAGCAGTATCCACCTGTATGCCTTTAGTAGAAATGACCTAACACAACACCTTCCTACATCATAATGAAGCATTTCTTAATGTTGAGGGATAAATTATGCTCCTCACATCTGGTAAGAACCTTTCCCAAATTAACCAATGCCTCCTCATATGTTTCCCCATAAGTTGTGAAGTCATTCAAGTATATTTCCATGCAATCATGTGAGATATCAACAAAAATACTGATAACCGCTCGCTAAAATGTAGATGGAGCATTACAGAGGCCAAAAGGAAGTACAAAGTAGGAAAATGTTCCCCAAGGGTGAGTGAATGTGGTTTTATCCTGATCTTCAGGAAGGATCCTGATATGGTTGTAGCCACTATATCCATCCATGAAAGAAAAATAATGCTTCCCTACTAAGGAATCAAGGACTTGGTAAATAAATGGTAGGGGAAAATGGTCCTTCTTGGTCGCATTGTTAAGTTCCATATACTTGACACATAATCACCAATTTCCTCCTTTTTGGGCAATAATGACCAAAGGTGAGAACCACTAACTGTCAGAAATGGTGTAGATGAAACCGACATTAAGAAGTTTTTGCAACTCCATTTTGACTATCTCTGTTAGCACAGGGTTTATACACCTCTGGAGTTTCCTGACATGTGGTTTGTCCTCTTTTGGGAAGATCCTATGAGTACATAGTTTAGGGTCCAAGCCCTTCATATACGAATAGTCCCAGGCGAAGGCTATGGTATGGCTTTTCAGCAGTTTTGCCAAAGATGTCTATTGCTGCTTGGTAAGTTTGCTATTAATATACAAGCGACAGTCAGGGGAAACTTCTAACTATTTTGTGAGTTCTACCATAGAAGCATTTGTTAATGGAGGTTCTTGGACCTCATGGGCTAGCAATTGGTGATAGAGTTTCTCGGCTGCAGGAGATAGAGGTAATTTTCAATCAGGGTACAAAGCTTGTAGGGAACACTTATGGGGGCTGTGATAGTTAATGGAGTCTAAATCTTGGCCATACTGATTATGAAGAATGTTGGTGATTATGGTTTCCTCCTCCTATAGCTATAGGAAGGGATCCCTTTTTAACATCATGAGTTGGGATACTAAGTTGAAGACCTTAGCTTCCTCCCCAATGTCAGGCCAAATTGGTGAGGTTAAATCCATTTGTGGTTGTGCTGGCGGGTATAAGGCTAATGTCTTAGTATCCTGACCATTAGAAATGGTCATACCACTTGAGAGACATCTTATAAAGAGATCAACAGTGGCCATCAAACGTTGACCAAGAGTTATGGGGTAGCCTCCTAAGGTGGCCTTAGGTGAGAGTATCATAAAGTCTACAGGATAAGACCAGATTTCAAGGTCAACAACTATATCCTCCACTACCCCGTCGGGTTTGACTATGGAACTGTCTGCAAGCTGTAGGAAAATGGGTGTTTCCTAAAGATTAGTGATTCTGAGTTGCTGCATGATGTCCTTGGTCATTACATTTATGGAAGATCCTATGTCTATCAAAGTGTTTTTGATGGCTTTCCCATTGATGGTAACTTCAACAACCGGGATACTTAGGTCAAAATACTTAGGAACTACTATTTTTCTGAGCATGATATCAGCAAGTTTCCCTAGGACATGAAATATCAGGGGATCCTTCTACTTACGACCAGGATTTTTAAAGAAGGGCTCTTTGATAGGATTTCCATACATGGGAACATCCTTTATTTCTTGAAAAAGAGGAATCTGAACATTAATATTCTTTCGTTGGTCTAGGATGTCAAAGGTTGCATCATCCGTATGTTGAGAATTATCATTCTGCAACCTTTGTGGAAAGGGAGGTGAAGCTTGCTGGGCTTTTTTTGTCAATATTGTTGGGCCTATTGGAGTAGACTCTAGATTAGTTTGAGGCATGGGGTCTTCTGGAGTTACTTTTGTTATAATAGGAGGTGTTGGTAGAGTAGTGTTTGAACATAAATGAATTTCATTAATTGTGTAGGTAGGGTATTGGTTTGGGTCAACGGAATAGACATTTTGCTGAGGTGATGGCAGCCTATTATTAGGATTTGGTTGAGGTTGGGTAGGAAGTTGAGTAGGCTGAGGGGGAACTATAGTGGCTGCAAGAGGTGAAATAAGTGCTTGTTGTTGGGGCTATTGCGGTGGCTATAGGAGTCCCTACTGCTAGTTTGGCCATTGCCGACCTCCCCACCACTGAGAATTTTACTGCCAATTGCCTTGTGGAGGTTGCCAATTCCCTTGGGGTTGTTTCCAATTCCCTTGGGATTGTTTCCATTGGGGACTTGGGTAAGGTTTCCATTGAGGTTGTAGATTATTCCATGGAGGGTATAGATTATTTGTAGGTGGTTGTCATTGACTACTATAAAATGGACCATTAAAAGTAAGAGGGTCCTAAGGCATAACTTGTATTTGAGCCCATGGTCTTCGTTGTGCAATGAAGAATACTTTCTCATCATCTCTTTCAATCAGCATGTAGTCAATGGGTAGCTATGCAGTATCCATGTTGGAAACCAACTTGCAATGACAATCTCTCTTCTTTTGTCTACAATGTGAACATAATTCTGCCATAATAGCTTCGACCTCCTCATTCTTCTTTTTCTCGTGCATTGTGTCTAACTGGGTGGGCATGTTATTGATAATGTCCTACTTGAAGTCAAACATCAAATGTTTGATTTCTATCCGAGAGGCCCCAGTGCCATTATTTTTTCCCACTGTAGACCTATATCCTCTGCCCTTCTTGTCCGCAGCTCTCAAGTAATTAAGGCATATTTTCTTGATATTATCCCATGTATATTAGGTGATATCTCCCCTGACCATAAGATCCAAGGCTTTAGTGCACCCTTCATTTATACCCTATAAAAAGAGAAGTTTTTGCGACTCCTTATTGAGCTAGTGCTGAGTATTTTTCTGCAAGCTAAACATAAATATTGACACATAATCCTCTAGACTTTGATCCTTCTTTTGTGTCATCTTGAATATTTCATCCCCTCTCATATCATTTCCTCTGTAGTACTCTTTATACTTTGTCAATAATTCTACCTTCATTTCATTCCAATCATGGATAACCTCCTGACCTAGTAAGCCCATAAACCATCTTAATGAAGACTCCTTGAGAGTTGCAGGAAATAATTTGAGCCTATGGGCATCCGTGGTGTACTCGTAAGTATGAAAAAGGATATCAAACTCAAGGAGAAAGGTATTTGGATCCTCGGTCACTAGGCCATAGAATTTGAGAAGCACTGAAGAGGGAATATTCTTGAGGTTGTGATTATCATGCTGGTCAGTAATGGGAAATGTAAAGGTAGGAGGGTTTTGCATCTTGGGCAGATACTGAGGGAGTCCTTGCAGTTGGTAAATGACTAGAGGCAGTGGATTTTCTTCTTGATTGTCTAGGTATTGGAATTTGAGATTGGCCAAGGCTTTTGCAAACAAATTAAACTCAAGTTCAACTTCTAGAAGGTGAAAGTTCAGTGGATCACCTTCTAAAGATGATGATGATGATAACGATATAGGAAGGTTTACAATTGCATCCACAAACTGACCCTCCTCTTTGTCTTCTTCTTGTACAAAGATATCTCCTAAATGGTTGTTGGGGTAGTTTGGTAAGTACCTTCCTAGAGCTTCAGTTCTTCTTCTATTCATATAGGTAAGTGAAAGATTGCGGTGGTGGAGTGAAAGAATTTTTGATAGAAAACTCTAATTAAAAAGGATGTACATGCTTGAATTGAATTCTACAAATGGATGAGTAAAAGATCTTGGCTCGACACCGTCCCCGGCAATGACACAAAAAATGATCGGTTCTATTTAAGGTTTCAAAAAATACGCAAGTACCATGATCAGGGATTGGACATCCGACCAAGTAGCTATCCTCCTTTATAGAAACTCATTTAATTTATCAACCCAGGGACATATTACTTGAAACGGGCCAGAAAAGTAAATGCACCAAGGATTCTTACTCAGACCACGCTATGGCTACAGGAAACAAATTTATTTTGAAAGGAAACTATTCTATAGTTGCAGGAAATGAATCCCATAAAGGAAATGCAGAAATGAAAATGTTGAAGAAAAACTACAACTTGGAAACACAAAGACCTGAAAACACAATTATAGTTCTTCAACAGTTTTGCCACTTTTGCTGCATGAAGTACTAGACTATCATGCAGCTTTGGCTGCAGGAGCTGTGTTGACACTAGAATTTTGATACCAAGATGCAGGAAACTTTAAACTACATGAAAATGATTCTAACTAATTAACACATATTCCTCACCAAGTGGGCCCCCTTGAGTGAGTATCCAAACTAAATTATACTGAACTAAAGATCAACAATTCATCTACTATTGATTGAAAAATGAATTACAAGATTGATAACAAATATAAAACAATAGGATGCAAACTATAACTAAGAACACCATTCTTTCTCACGTAGGAGTGGAGATTTATTTAAAGAAGGAAAAACATCTAACTGATAATTAATCATGCGACAGAGATAGGCAGAGATTTTATTACAATCTTATCAAACATAAAGGGAAACTATAAAATTGGAGATAAAATAGGTCCATGAAAGAGGAAATAATTGATTTTGACAACAAATCTAATTTCCCACTCTCCTATATTTCTTTAAAGAATTTATTATGTTGCCTTAGTCTTTGCCCGACTACTTCCACCTTGATCACCCTAGATCCACTTGCTGGTGTTGCGTTTGATGTTCCTTTGGGTGAACCTGCTACAAGACTAGGTCGAGCGTCCAGCGTATGGGCACATTTTACCAGGTCAAGGCAAAAATTTCTATATTGATGGACTGCACTTCAGACGTTAGGATAGAGACATTTATGATAATCAACACCAAAATACGTATGCATCATTCATGGTCAAACAAATAGTTCATCCATAGAGACATAATCATAATTTCAAAGTAAATAATATAGCATATTCATCCAAGCATAACATATTTAAGTGTGTTTTATCCATATAAAAGGTATGGTGGAAACATGCCACATAATAGAAAATATAAGTATAAAGTATTTGATAAAGTATGATAAAAATAGGGAAAAGATCCTAGCAAAAGCTATCATAGGGCATCTAAAATATGGCATTAATATACCTCATCACATTGATCACATGATGTTAATAAATTCTTCAATAAATTAACTTTCCAATGGACTTTTAATTATAGCATCTCTTTGAAGGCATCTGAAGAAAATTTATAGGCACTAAAAAGAACTCTCATACCACTACCATAATGGAATTGGCATTTTGTGTTTATTATCTTTGTTATCTTTTAAAATTGAATAACAAAAACTTATTCGAGACATAACAAACAGTTCAAACACACCAAACCATGAAACTATATCTCACTAATAGAGAAATTGTCACACCACTTCCCTTTTGAAATCAATTATCTCTTGCATTAGGAACTCTATCAAAATAGAGAACAACCACATATGCCTTGTATACACTTCCAGATGGCATATCTCTGTTGTAACTTTATCTATAATTTACCATGTTATCAATCACTTCTAGCTATAATTTATAGCAGTAATCAACTTCCATTATGCATGTTCGAAGCTCCCATTTTGGTGCGGGCTGTAAGAATGTTGTCAAAGGATGTGTATTAGCATTACACCCATCAAATGTATTTTCTTAGAAGTTTACAAAGACTTTTAAATAAATCTATTGATTTCATATCAAGCAATCATCATATTTCATGATATGGAACCTTCATTGGAGATTTTCTTTTAAGACTATTCATGTGTCTTGTTCAATTTTTCCATTCCATTTTACAACCATTATATTCCATGAGATCATGAAATTGTTTCAAACACTTGGCGTGCCTTTCCAATGTATTCAAAATTTCTTGAGGGTTTGTGTCATATGTACGGTGTTATCACTATTCCATATTTCTTGAAGATATTTTGACAAACCATTTATATTCCTTATTCACACTTCTTATCACATCAAGCTCTATATCAAAATGACTCAAATAAGTTGGTTATGCTTCTCCATCTTATATGTTCTAAGAATCCTTCAGTACATATTCATTGATTCATTATATATATACACACACACACACACACACACACAATCATTTCATCTTATAAAATGAAACCCTTTTGAGGCATCTCAACAAGAAACTCGTAGACATCCTCTATGTGTATATGAGGTAGAATGTGTGATATTTGTGCATCCACACTTTGCATTCATGATACACCTTTCACCCATTTCCCATTCTAACCCTAGTGTCTTTTTATGGCCTATGACTGGTATGTTTAGCATCATTCCTTTGCATATCTAATTTGTACATATCTAGCTTGTTGTTGATTAACCATTATATATAGCTTTGAATTGGACAGGGGGAATTCCCCAAATAGGATTAAAAAATGGAGTTGTTCGCATTGTTAGATTGGAGAAAGTGACATGTAAGTATTAATGTCCTTAAAATAAATTCATAAAAATTGCATAATTACCTAAAAAAAATCATAAAAATTGCATATTGTCCTAAAAAATTCATAAAAAATTGTATATTATCCTTAAAAAATTCATAAAAATTGTATAATGTCCTTAAAAAATCCTAAAAATTGAAATTTTTTAGAAAAAAGTCACTAGGGTCAGATTGGTCAATGGGTGAAAGGTGTATAGAGTGACAATAGATGATGAAGCCATGACTTTCTACATGTTGTGCTTATTTGATAGGTTTTCACCATTGTACTTGCCTAAAGTGCCTATTTGCTAACTTTTCACTAGAGGGAAAACTATTTCTCTTTACTTTTTTTTTTATGTCCCCAAGATGCCTATTCGCCAGGTTTTCATCAAGGCAACACTTCTTTTTACTTTAAATTTTTTCCATAGAAGGAGGACTCAAGTGTCTTGTTCTTTGGATGGTGCTCTTGAAGGGTATGCAATAATGGACCATGACTACTGATGGTATTCTCAAAGACGTTGGTAAGGTAATGGAAAAGGGAGATAACATGGATGATTGGATGAAATAGGATAAGGACTTAGGTGAAAGATTGGATAGGTTAGATGAAAGGCTTGAAAATAGGTGTTGGATAATGGAGTGAGTGTAGGTATACTTTCTTTTGAGTGGATTAGAATGTGAGAATTATCAACATTGAAACACACCTTGATTGGTGGTGGAGAGATAGTTGATAAAATATTTTGGATTTGATGAAGGAATGGATATGGATTTTGGGACATAAGGACTGAAAATGAATTTGGAAGGTTGAAGGTATTTAGATGGAGGGATAGAAATTTTGGATGCCAATTTTCACTTTTCTTTAGGACATTTTTCTTCAAAGAGACACTTAGGAATCTACATGGTTTTATTTTTTTCACTCTTTTGTGGTTCCATGGAATGCATTTCTTGTACAATGGATTTGGGAACCCATATAGATTTTGACTTTTATTTTTTCTCAATGGGCCTTTGTGGCCTTTAAAATATTTATTTTTCCTTTTGGATCATATTTAAATTTATTTTTACATGTTTATTAGATTGGACATGTTGATCCTTGACTACATATGGAATGCTTGAATTTTGGATTTTATAATTGGTATCCAAATTGCTTGGAAAAGGAATGGGATTCATGGATGGATATGAATGATATGGAGGCCATTTGGATAGGTGAAAGGTTCTCTAAGATGTGTGCCTTTGCGGACCCACATGTGGGAAAGGGTAGGTGGATTGTGAGCTAGTAGATGGAGGAACATATGGACCTAGGATGGATGTAAGGGATGAAGGGGAAGGCATGTGTGTGTGAAATTTGCATACCTATTTGTCACAAACACCCAATAGATCATTACATGAATGGTTAGATAAATGAACTCAGATAACAACATATAACCCATACAAAATCAATCTATTGCCTCCCAAATGATGTGAGTATGATTTCTCTAAAACTTTTCAAGTATTACTAGTGACTTGACTACACCAAGACGAATGATTAAACATGAATGCATGATTAATCTGTGTTTTTTCAATTTTTTTAAAATATAAATATGATAAAAAATAATCTGAATTGATGCGAAACAATAAGAAAATTAAGCTAGATGAATTCCGTTATTCAATGCTAAAATCTAATATGCAAGATAAATCAAGAAAAAACTAGCATGATAACAATACTATTCAATTTCAATATTCTCCTAGATGATCGTATATTATGTTTCTCTCTGACTGTATATGATTTGAGAGGTGAGAGCCTAGTTTTATAGAAAACTTAGATAAAAGTGACGGTCGAGACTGACTGAGAAGGAGTGGTCAAGATTCTCCTAGAATTAGAACAATCCATGTGAGTTTGAGTTGATCAGTTGCTTTCTTGAGTGATTTATTGAGATAAGCTTTATTGAATTTTTTTTGATTGATTTATTCAACTTTCCTTTTTCAACTTCATATTTGTTTTTTGATTGATTTATTCAACTTTCCTTTTTCAACTTCATATTTGTTTTTTGATTTACTCATCTTTCCCTTTTCAACTCCAGATTTGATTTTGATTTATTCAGCTTTCCCTCTTCTCAAATTTTTAATTATTTTTCTCAAATTAATATTTTTTTTTAATGTTTTAATGGTAAATTAATTTATTTAATGAATATGCTAGGATATTTAATAAATAAATAAGATTAAAATGATTTAATTTCCAGATAATGTTGATATTTGAGATTTTAATTGTTTTAGTGATTAAATAAAGCATGTCCTAAAGATGATTTCCCACTCCCTAATATTGACATGATAATGGACATGATAGCTGGATACAAATTGTACTCTCTTATGGATGGCATTTCTAGTTATAATTAGATCAAAATTGCACCTGAAGGTCAAGAGAAAACAATGTTTACATGTACTTGGGGAACATTCTACTAGAATGTCATGCCCTTTGGCCTTAAGAGTGCAGGTCTTACATATCAGAGAGCTATGACTACAATCTTTCATGACATGATGCATATGAACATGGAAGATTATGTAGATGACACCTTGGTAAAATATATGCAAAGATCAAAGAATCTAGTAGAAATTGGTCTAAACCTAGATAGAATGGAACAGTTAAAGCTTAGATTAAATCCTAAGAAGTGTGCATTCATTGTTACATCTGGAAAACTGTTAGGATATATTGTTTCAGCTAAAGGTATTGAAGTTGATCCAAAAAAAAGTATACGCTATCATGGAAATGCAACCACCAAAGAACATAAGTCAAAGGAGAAATCTACAAGGAATATTGTAATCAATCAAATAGTTTATTTATTAGTTGGCGAATAAATCTCAACAATTCACAAAGACATTAAATAAAGGAGTAACCTACAAGTGGGATGAAGAATTAGATAAGAACATGAGAAAGATAAAGGAATATCTTGCAAATTCACATGTTTTGATGCCTCCTATTGAATGAAAGATATTAATTATTTACATATAAGCTACAACTCTATCAATTGGGCCACTTGTGGATCAACATGATGAGAACAAAAGAGAACGAGCTATCTATTAAATCAATAGGACATTGGTGTCATATCAGATGAACTACGCTATTATTAAGAAATCTTTCTTAGCTGTAGTCTTTGCTTCACAAAAGCTGAGACACTATATTTTTGCACATTCTATCAAATTGGTTGCTAAGATTGATCCATTGAAGTATCTTCTAAGTAAAGCAATGCTAACATGTAGATTAGCTAAATGGGTTATGATACTTGGTGGATTTGATATTGAGTATGTAGAAAAAAAAGCTATAAAAGGACAAGAAATTGATGATCAAATGGTTGCTGCTCTACTTCAAGATGATCAACCTCTGAACATTGAATTTCCAGATGAATCTATCATGCATCTTACTTCATAGTCTTGGAAAATTTTCTTTGATGGATCATTCGCTCAAATAGGTTATAGTGCTGGAGTTGTCTTTATAAATCTTAAAAAATATTCACTCCCTAAGGCGTAAAAGGTCCTCTTTCCTTGTACTAATAATATTGTAGAATGTGAAGCCTTGGTGAATTGAATAAAAATGGCCATCGAATGGAAGGTGGTTGAGCAACATATTTATGTTTTTTTTACTAAGGTAAAAAAAATTTTGAAGGGAATCTGGAGCCCTTTACATTAGAAACAAAGATAGAAAGATAAAGCGTAAGATAAAAGGATATTGCTGGAGGAACAACATAAGAGAATAAGAAGGACACCTCTAGCAACAAAGACCAAAGAGACAATGCTAGAAAAAAAACACCCAAGACATAAAAATAGCACCTAGAAAACAATGAAAACCCACAAAAAACCTAGCCCATCTGCTTCATAAACTCAGCAGTATCATCCTTTAGCTGAATGAATTGCTGGATGTAATCTCTGAGATTATCAAGCTCTTTAGACTAGTCATCCTTTTTCTTCTTAGTGCTGGCTAGGGTCCTTGATCTATGACCAATAGGAGTAGCTGCAACATCATGATTATCTTCAATATTCACAATGGGGTAGTTCTTATTTCCCTCCAATAATGCCAACAAAGCCCTCAAGTATTCATTTGTGACTTTCACACCCTTGAAACTCTACTACATAATCCTGTTAAGATTATTCTCCAATATTTGGATACGAATGGAGGTGGTATGCATACAGAAATTAATAACAATATTAATCTTGTTCTCCAGCTTCTTGAAAAGGGCTTTCTCATCCACCGAAGCCCTATTACTATTGTTATCAGTTCTTGAACTATTAATTTTAGCAATAAGCAAACTAAGGTTATCCACCCTCTCCTCTAGCTCCTTGTGCCTCAGAATAATGTCTTTGATTTCCTGATAAACCAAGGTAGTCATCTGGGTGTCCATGTCAGACTAAACTCTAGCAGACTAGAGGTATCCAATAATATGATCATCTGACTCATTCCTACCTTGCACCTCATCTTTCTCATCATCCACTTTAGTAGTTTTTACCTTAATATTAGTCTCCACATTCACCGAGAGCACAGTGGAAGAGGTATTTCCCATTTGGGAAGAATACTCATAGTCAACGAGAATATGGGTATTCTCCTTTGCCTTCATTGCTTCCCCTTCAGCCTAAGACAAACCAAGACCTAGAGTGATAATATTAATATCCTCCTCCCCAATCATATTTTTAGGACTAACATGAACTGGTGAATCAAACCAAGGGTCACCCTCAATACCCAAGGCCTTAAGATCCTCCCTATGATTAGGGCATATATCCTCCTTTTTTTTTACTTCCTCAACATCCATCTTATCATCCCCCACACATATATCCATAGCAACATTATCTGTGTGGCCTTCAGTATCCATGTTGCCAGAATTCTCACTTAGAGAATCATCAATATCAGCCTCCGAAAACTCCTCCAGCTCACCCTCATTAGATCCCTAATTTTTGGTCATCTTGGACACATCCTTCATGGTACTCATGACAACCTTTCCCTAAGAATCCTCATCAGTCTCCATGCCTTTTTCCTTAGTAAGGATCTGGGCCACCTTCTTCTTGTCAAAGTTAGGAATTTTGGCCACCTTCAATTTCTTTTTAAAAGGGTTTCCCATCTTAATCTCATTAATTTATCTCTTTGATTTTTTCTCCTCCTCCTATAAAGACTTAGGCATCGGTTCTTGTAACTTGAAATTGGCATAATCATGAATCAACAGGATTAAGCCATCATGCAGGATAGGTTTCTTTGGGTTATCCCTGTTCTCCAGGAATCTCTCACTCAATGAAGATAGGATAAGATAAGGAAAAGAGACCTTCTTCCAGTACCTATAGTGGTTAACAAGCACAAAGTGGAAATTGTACACTCTGGTGAAACAATCTTCAAACATGAAATACTACATAATAGCTTTTAGAATTTTAGCCCATAGCAGCTTAATATGCTTAATTTTAATGAAACCCCCTTTTTTCTTCACAAGGAGAGATTTTTCTTCAAGGGTTTTGGGAAATAAATGGGCTTCTTCTTGGTAAATTATGTGACTCCTATGATACTTCATATCAGAAAATTCAAGACCAGTGATCTCCGCTATAAGATCCTCAGTGATATTAAAGGTTTAAGCATAGATAGTGACCTTACCATTATCCTAGCATCTGCAAACTATTTGGAAATATCCTTTTCAAAGCCATGAAGTATCTCAATATAGGTAGAAACATCACCATCTTTCAACTTCTTCTAGAAAATGGGCTCCTTCTTCCATTTGTAGACGCTCGTCTCTTCTCTTTTAAGCTTTCCACCCATGGTGAATTTTTTCCAAAAGGTAAAATTATCACAGTAACACCTCTTCACATACCTGTCACCAAAGAAATTAACAGGCTCAAAAATAAGAGAGAAACACTTAACACTAGTCAGGAAAAAAATGACCCATATAGCATTCCACGCAAAATCTAAGGAATTGCAATTCTGTCATTTCCTCATGAGAAGGACTTTTGTACTTACCATCTTAAAATTAACTGTCCCTTTCATCATTATTACATATTATTCCAGGGTGATGGTGGATTTGTTCATATCTAAGACGGTTGATTAAGTCTTTATTTATCCCTCTTTCACCCTACCAAATCATGATGTCATCTAGTGAAACACCCAAGTTGGCGAGACTGTCAGCAAAAAAATTGGTTTCAGGATAGGCATGGGTGATGTAAGTTTCCTCAAATCTCCTTAAATGGGCATTGATTTTCTCTATGATACAACTTATCATCCATGATGACTTATAAGTGCCCTTAATGCAATTAATGATAGTCATAGAATCACCCTCTAAATAGAGTTTAGTACACCCTTGATCAACCACAATCTTACAAGTCTTAAGAGCAGCCATGGCTTCAGCCATGTGGTACGTCTAGACACCAATCAAAATGGCCACTGTAGCAATACATCTGCCATGAGTGTCTCTAAGGATGCCACCACAACCTACCAAACCTGGGTTTCCTTTAGCTACCTTTTCAAATTTGGATTTAATCCACCCATTAGGGGGGGGGGGCATCCAGATAACCCCATCTCTTTTTCTAGTCAATTTTTTTTATCAAGGACAAAAAATTCCAACTACTTATAATTTCCCTATCCTACAAACCTTCTAGTAGATTTGGATATTGATCATAGGCCAGATGAACATTCTCCACAATGTTCCTAATAATATTCCCTCCAATGATAGAAGGGGTGGAGGAGGAATCTCTGAAGATTCTATTGTTGTGCTCCTTCCAAATCATCCAAATGAAGTGAGGAGCAGTGAAATACAAGGTTAATTCAGCCAACTTATGAGAGAAGGGTGAAATCCACTGGTTAGAGAATTCCTCGAGAGGGTTAGACAGAATGTAGGGAACCTACCATTTCAAAAACAACCAAGACTAGACCTCTCTGGAAAAAGGGCAGTAGAGCAACTGATGAGAGGAAGACTCCACATCTTGCATACACAGATAGAATCTATTGGGTATTATGAAACCTCTTTTAGCAAGTTTATTAGTAGTAAGAACCTTGTCTTGCATAAAGATCCAATATAAAATATTAATTTTAGGAATGAGAGAGTTAGTCCACACCTTGGCTCAAAAAGGAGAAGTATCCTGACTAGAGAGCAGGGAATAAGTAGAAGAAACCAAGAAGCCACCATCCAGGTTGGGAGCCTAGACAAGCTGAACTAGAGACTGATCCCTGATGCACAACGGCTTCAGGAGAAAGGTGACTGGGGCCAGGGCCTAAGGGAAAATATTGAGATAAATCCAATTGTTGTCCCTCCAATAGTCAGACACCTAAAAAACCAAACTGCATCTTACAAACCTACATCACTTGAGACAATTTTGGATAAAGGAACAATGACATATCCATTAACCACATGTCCTCCTAGAATATGATCTTTCTACCATTACCCAACTTCCAACAAGCTCCCTTTATAATAATATTTTTGGACAAAGCTATGCAGTTCAAGATAGGGGAGCCTTGCACTCTGTGAGGCGAAACCAAGAAGTCCTCCAGTCTAGGGGAATCAAAGAGATATTTGTCTTTAATAATTAAGATCCACTCTTTCTCATCAATATATATTCTCCAAACCCATCTGGCCAAAAAATCCTAGTTGGAATACCCGATTCTTCTAATCCATAAGACCCCATAACATTTAGGCTTGCAAAAACTCTCCCATGCTAATAGATGTAAGTAGTTCTTTTCTTCAGTACCCAACCACAAAAATATTTTCTGAATCTTCTCAATAAGGTCTACAAATTTGGAAGGGAGACAAAAAAGACTAAGAGAATACACAGGTAGATTCTAGAGAGAAGACTTGAGGAGAAAGAATTTACCAGCTTGGCTAAGGAGGGAACCTTTCCAACCAGCGAGTTTTCTATTAAATCTATCAATGATCCCAGTCCAAAAGGAATCTAGAGGTGTAGAGCCCATAAGGGGTCCCAAGTAAATAGAGGGAAAATACACAATATTAAATCCCAGGACATTATCTATCCTTTGTTAATGAGAAACATGATTATTCACAAAGAACAGAGAGCTCTTATCCCAGTTGATTAATTGACCAATAGCTTTAGTATAAGAGGAAAGGGCTATCTTCAAATTTCTATCATCCTTGATGGAAGATGATCGATCCCATGAGAGCCGTGTCATCCACAAATTTCTCATACGAACAAGAGAGGTTCTGAGAGGAGGGTTGAAGACCCTGAAGCAAACCATCTTGAACAAATTTAGAAATCAATATTCCCAAGCTTATTTCTAGAATTTCAAACAAGACAGGAGAGATAGGGTCTCCCTGGCGAAGGCCTCTAGAAGGAAAGAAGAATTTCAAAGAAGTACAATTCATAATAATCAAAGCTGAGGTAGTCAAAATGAGCTAATGAATAAGGTTGATGACCTTCACATTGAACCCAAAAGCTACCAATATTTTGCACAGGGGCCCAATCCACCCTATCATAGGCTTTAGATAAATCCAACTTCATGAGTAATCCTTGCTTCTAAGCCACCTCCAACGAGTGGATATTTTCATGGACAACAATTATGGATTCCAAAATATGTCTACCCGACATAATTCCATTATGCTAGGGAGAGAAAATTCCTGAGAGGATCAAAAGAATCCTAAGCATGAGAACTTTAGGAATAATCTTATAGAAAGAATTGCAGAGACTAATAGGTCTGAAACCATCCATAAATTCCACACCAAGTCTTTTGGGAATGAGAACAATGAATGTGGAATTGGCTTCTCTCAAAAGAGACCTAGACCCAAATAATTCTTTGAACATCGCACAAACATTCTTATCAATAATATTCCATAAATTTTGGAAAAAAAGAGGGAAGCCATCCAGTCCTAGTGATTTGTCACCTTCAAAGGAAAAAACAACAACTTTAATATCCTTATAGGACAAGATAGCTCTAACCTTAGTATCGGTCTCCCTATCAATCAGACTAGAGATGACTGATAATAGGTTCTCTTGATCCACCACTGAGAGAGCAGGGTCAACCATCAAGAGAGAAGAAAAGTAATCAAATAACTCCTTTATTTCCTCCTCCTTCTCCAACTTACCATGGGTGCTAGAAAGGGGAGAAATCCTATTAGTAGCTTTATGTTTTTGGATAGTCAAATGGAAGAACCAGGTATTCTTATTCGATGCATTTAGCTAAAGGGCCCTCAATATTTGGTGCCAAAAAACTTCCTCCTTAGAAACAATGTTATGGTAATGAGCCAACAAAGAGTTCTCTATCACCTTATTTTCCTTAGATAAACCCTCCTTCTCAATAATGTCTTGCAGGTCTTTGAGGTCCGACTGAATGATGCACTTAGACTTGAAGATGTCACCAAAGAGGTCCTTATTCCATGTTCTAACTTTATTCTTAACCATCTTAAGCTTTTTAACAACCCTGAACTTGGTTTTTCCCTCAATATGAACTACCCACCACTCCGCAATTTTCCCTTCTAGCTCCAAATGGAGAAGCCACATTTTTTAAAATGTAAAAGGAGTATCCTTCTACAAAAAAAAGAGCTAGCCAAAAAAGAGATTGGGGAATGGTCAGAGCCAACTCTATACAAAGAAGAAAGGGAGGAGTACTTGAAGAGCCATTCTAAAGAAATAAGAGACTTGTCAAGTTTGACTTGAATCAACACTTCTCCTGCTCACCTGTTAGACTAGGTAAAATTCCCACCTCCAAGGTCCACACCCATAAGTGCTTGGTTATTAATAAAAACCATGAGATCCTAGCCACTATTAGATTGCAAAGACACTCCACCATATTTATCAGACTCACTTAGAGGAGTATTAAAATCTCCCATCACCATCTAGCTGTCGTATGGGAAGCTTCTTATTACAACTTCTAATATTTTCCAAAACTTAGCTGGTCCGATCTTAGAATTTGGAGCATAGGTATTATAAAAAAGCCAACAAAAACTATCTCCAACATGGTTAAACCAAACAAAAATAATATTTCTATTAGCCTTAATGATGTCTCCTTGAATAGTATTTTCTTGGCTAAACAATTGTCTTAGAAACTCATAACATTGGAATGCTTATTTCAGGATTGGACACCCTAAATGGTTGCTAATTAGATCATTCAATCTCATTTAATTATCGACCAGGGACATAAAATTGGAATGACATCTGAAAATTATATGCTTCAAACTCTCTTGATTCTCATGGCTAATCCTATGAAATTGAAATGCATTAAGCTTCAGGAAATCTATGCTAAATCAAGTAAATGTGCTTACTCTAGGAAAAATGTAATCACCAAAAGTAACTTCTCTACCCGCCTATGTTGCAGGAACAGTCTACTAGTTTTGTTACTAGTGGCTACAGGAACAACAAAGTTCTACTTACTTCTTAATAAACATGGAAATGATTTCTACTCTAACAAATTAATTCACTCACCAAGTGGGATGAGTGAATTGAAACAAAATCAAGATAACAGAATTGAACTCAACTTGTGCATTCTATTCATTCATGGAAAATACACTTGGGTAAATAAAACAATATTACAACTATATCAACTTCTCTTTAGAAATATCAACTAACTCGACTAACTCCAAAGAGTTACAATAGTCATCTTATTTAAAGGAAAACTACAACTACTCCCTAAATCTAAGATCACTCCACTAATGAGGGTCGTTATAGATACACAATGTCTCATAATAGAAATAGCAGTCATCAAGAATAAGTCTTCCTAGAATATAGTACGTGGTGGCTCTAGATCCATTCTATATTTAACAAAAAACTGTATTGACTTGTTCCTCATGCGAAGATCTTACAACAACACCTTAACTTACTTCAACCACTTGCTCGACTTCTTTGACATGATGGCATCTTTGTAGCAACAGTTGGCTTTGACTTCTTCAGCATCACAATGCTGATCTTTAATACACCATGAATGATCCCTACAAAATGATTAATGCACACACAACCTCTGATACATACATATTCTTATCATTAATATTAGAAAAGAAGTGTTAAGTTATAATTAATACTCTTGCAAGGCACATGGCTATAGGAAGGAAACTACCCACAAACATAGCATAGGAAATAGGATCATTCATTAGCATATAACTACTTCATTTTATCATTTCCATCCATCAATTTAAAGAAAATATACCATGTTATTTTATCATCCACTTTCCTACTTATGTCTTTACACATATAAAACCACAAGTCTAAGTATCTGTTTTGCAAGTAAACAGTTGAAAAGAAAATAAAAAAGAACTTGAAAAGATGGCCATTTAAGAGGATCATCATTCCCCCCAACTATCCTATTGCTGGTCCCCATCAGTCATGAAGTTGTGGATCCTGGTTCGTAGCCTCAGGTCACTGGCAATCTTTTCTCCTGACTCATCAACAACATAGTTGAAATACCCATGATTTTCTTGGAGTCTTTCCTGCATTTTCACTTCTTTAGCCATGTCATGTTCTTATACACTTTCATTTATTGCTAACAAAGGCTACAGGAGGATAGGTGGTTGGAACGTTAATGGAATCCAATAATTAAGCAGTGTTCTGCCCAACATTATATACTATGGGGCTCGACAAAAGGCAAGAGTCAAGTTTTGCAGAGAATGAGGTTATCAAACCTTTAGATCATGTGACATCCTTACCCATCTATGCCTACAAGCAGTGATTACAACCTCAATATGCTATGACGAGTGTTGATCCCAGTCTGTATATGCTTTCTCTCTAACTGGGTAGACCTTTCTGGCTCCACTTGGGTTCATAGTGACTAAGAGTCAATCAAGAAGAGTTCATCTGTAATGCTAAACTTCAGGCCTCATCAGCAAGGGTGTATCTATTTCACTATTTTTGTATGGCAAAGCCTGATGTTCCCTTCTTATCTCATTCTACATCCAAGACATCACTGCTCTTAACTTGACATCTCCCACATACAATAGTGAATTCCAGTCAAAATCATCTAGTACAACTAGATTATATAACTACAATTCACACAATTTTTTTTTTATAGACATGGGAGCTGATTGAAATGCATCATAGAATTCATGAGGTGTTGAAATAGAAGGATTCAGTCCTTCTACAATCCTGGTTAATTCAAAATTAACAAATTTCTCCTTAAGGAATAGAGCATATACTGGAGATGGTGACCTACATGCCATAGATTTTGGAATTAATTTAGTAATCTGCTTAACCCTTCTTTCCAACACTGCAATCTAATCTATTTTTTGTTCTAATTGATGATCTTTCTCATCAATGGTCCTTTTCAGTTTTTCTTTTTCTAATTTCCATTGTGCCCTTTCCCATACAAATTTTTGGTACAAGCTCAACCAGTAAGGGTGTAGATAGGTCCGGTGGTGGCATGGGTTCTTGATTAAGAATATCAATCCATCCTGGTGCAAGCTGAGGGTTTTTATTGCTTCTTCCTGAGTGAAAGTCTCCCCTTTCCATATGACAAGATTTTTTATTGGATTATCCTCTTGACAGGATTTAGCTACTTTAGCCAGCATGTCTAACCCATCCTTGTTAATTTTCTCTAACACCTTTTCAACAACATCCTCAAAAATTGTAGGGAATTCATCAGTAGGTAAGTTTTATGAATTATCAGCATTATCTTTCCCAACAGAGTTGTTGACAAATTCCTCTGCCTTCTTAGAATCCCTATCACTATCTATGAGGATATAATCAATATTAGGGTTAGTTGTTTCTTCAAAATTCATATTACAGGAAATGGTATCACTATCTGTACTTTTATGAACCATTGCCTCAGAATATGAATTCTCTACAAACTTAGAGGATTCTACATTCACAAATTGAATAGGAGACTTGTCATCTCTGCTGATGTTGGCAGAAAGTCTTGCACTCTTCCTAGTAGGGGTTTGGAAAGAGCATGGAGGATCTTTGTGTTTCCTCCTACTAGTGGAAACCTCCTTTGTAGTTTCTACAGGAGGTTCTTTTGGTGCAACTTCCTCATAAGAGGGTAAGGTTTCATCAGCTGTGTTACTAACATTATCATTGCATGGCTACTATTCTGGAATTACTTCCTTTAATTCTAGGTTTTTACCCTTGTCTTTCTTGGAAGAAAACCTAGTTTTCACAGAAGGCAGGGTGTTAGGAATGACATCGGCTTATTTTATTTTACCTCTCTTCCTATTAGAAATATGAGTACTACTATTGCAAGCTCTTTTCCTAGACGGGTTAGGTTTAGAGGAAGAGGCTTTAGGAACGTCTTATGTGTTGGAAAGCTCTTTTCCTAAATGAGTTAGGTTTAGAGGAAGAGGCTTTAGGAATGACATCGGATTATTTTCTTTTACCTCTCTTCCTGAGGATGCATGACTCATTTTGTGTTTTCATCATGGCAAAAAAGTCATGTTTAGTTTCTGTCATGAAAGACAAAATGACTAAGTATGAAAACATGGCAGACAGAGATACTCAGCGATCAACACATCAGCGCACGTGTGAGAGATCAAGTCAGTGTATGCGTGTTTAGATATATGTTGTATGAAATGTGTACATGCTACATACAAACATGCATAGTATGGAACAACAGTATGCCAAAGTTACAGGCAGATCAGTAGACCAGCAGTCCAGAAGACAGAGCATGGAAGCTGACTACTATTTTGATCAGCGTGAATTATTTTGTAATGTAATGGCTAAGTGCCTTTGGTTCTATGTTTGTAATGATGTAATTAACATTGTGGTAAACAAACTTGAGCTGACTTGTTCGAAAGCGTTGTATATTTTGTTTTAGGGCCGACTAGTGTTTTGTTTTGGGTTGCGCCTATTCAGATATAAACATATAAGTATGTAATGTAAAGTTATGTTACAAGTGTCAATTATCATGTAAGAGGAAGATATAGAGGGACAATATAATGAATTCAGTATATGATATAGCTCTTTAAGAGAGCAAGAGCATTCACGCATACACGGAACTGATCAGACAACAGTGTCATCACAATAGTTTATTTTGATATAGTGCATATAATCTTTTAGAAGGTTGTAGCCTTCATCCTATTGGGCAGTGAGCCTAGGCAGTGAGCCATATACCTTTAATAGGGTTTTTTAAAAGACTCCTAACAGGGTCATACCTTTAACCAGGTCATTATACTCAAATTGTAAAGACTGCTTCTAATAGGGCAAAGGAACTTTAACAGGTTCATTATACCTAGTACAATATTTGTGGGTACTAATTCCTACCGGGGTTTTCCTCTGATCAAGGTTTCCCCATAATCATGTCATGTGTTGTGAGTTCTTATGTTAAGCTTCATTCTATGTATGTTTGATTTATGTTTAAGTTGCTGAAAAGTAATTAATAGACAAACACTGACTCACCCCCCCCTCTCAGTGTTTCTAACATTATGTTCTTTGAATTACTTTGTGAACCCTCATTGTTGTGTTAACCCTTCTTCCTATACCCTAGCCTCTAGGGCCAACCACTCTAGGAAATACTTTAGCCATTGCTAAGAATTCATCCCAAGTCCCAATCAATTGCTTATTTAATTCCCTTTCCACAATTAATTTGTTTAAACAATGATGGGAAATAGATTGATCTTTTCCTGATTGAACTAGAGAAGCTTTCTTTTTCACAATGTTAATTAAAAAGATAGGTAAATTTACCGGTATGTTGTCATGGCGGAGGGCGCTAGAGATCTTGAAATGAATCCCATGGAGATATTTTTAACGACCTTCACAAGTAAAGTATGATATGATAAACGTAGCTCGCTGAATGTAATCCATGGGCAGTGATATCCTTGAGGTGCCCTTCTTCTTGTCAATGTATAACCACGGATCACCATGCAAGGTGAACTGTGCCATAGCTAAGTGTAAATCAATGTCTTTAAAACATTTCTCTCCCTCCTACAACATTCTTTTTACTTCTGCCATAATGTCCCCTGTGAACTCAATTCTTAAACCTTTTACCACTGCAAACCCATTATTCAGAGTGTTTAGAAATTGTAGAGCAATTTCTTCACCAAAACCATTAAGGCTAAGATAGTAATCCATCCACCCTTTCCTTTTAAACCTTTCACAGCTAGCTGGATCTCCAAGTAGAACTCTATGATCCATCGGCTCATGCCTCTGAAGATCTCCTCCCATTTCTATTAACATAAATTTTTTTACAGAAGCTCTATAGAAGCTAAAAAAAATGGAAAATGCTACAGACTCAAGGTGTTATAGACGAGAAAATCAAAGTACAAAATATCATTTACTTCCAGGCAATCAAAAGTGTTTTTAACCAATGATATTTCATAAATACCTTCACATGTGTTAAGGACTGCCACCCTAAACATGTCGCAAAAATATCATCATTAATTGAACTTATTTTAAAATCTTTTAATTACTTTCAAATCATGATGACACAATCATTGGATGACAAATGGTCTCACACATGATGGCGGTCATCTTGAAAAGACAAGAAATAAATTTCATTCTTTACATGCTAATGAATTTGAAAAAAAATATTAAATAATCCCCCCCAACTAAGTTTAAGGCATGGGTATCACCAGGGCATTACGTGCAAGAGTAAAAAAAAAAAGAGCACTTAATCCTAATAAAAATAAATAAAATAATACACAAACGAAGGTATGTGTCACTAACCTATGAAGTGTTGTAGGAAGAGTGTTCTGATATGTGATAGCACTGATGGAGTGATAAAATGGTATAGACAAACATGGTAGAGAGAGGAGGTAAGGTGGATTTTATTACAGAGAAATTATTCCACAAGAAGTGAAATGTTTATTATGGAATCGTTGATAAAAATCAAGGATTAGTGGAAACCTCGGTGGAAGACCCAGATGCTTCTGCTGTAGGAGTGCTATTGTCATCATTTTTTTGGAGCTCCTACAGGAATTATTTGCAACTCACAGGCTTATGATAGATCTTGAGGTGATGCTCGTTGACAAGCAATTTGAATCTCATAGGATCAATGGTGGAAAGCTGAACCACTCCATTGTAAAAAATTGAGATTATTTCATAAGGTCCTAGCCACCAGGCCTAAAATTTTCCTGGGGTATGCTGGTAGCATGAGTCATAGAGCAGGGCCCAATCACCAATGGAAAATTTCTTATCCTTTATGAATTTGTCATGCCACTTCTTCCGCTGCTTCTAAATCAATTCGGTATTGTGAAGTGCAGACTTTTGATACTCATCCAGTCCATTAATAGGAGCCTATCTTCTTGCTCCTTGATAAGGTTAATGTCTATAATTCCAATGTCGTCCTAAGAGTCTTGTGCTGAAAATCAATAGGCATAGATACAGATTTGCCATAAACTAGTTCAAAAGGAGTAAAACCAGTTGTTGTTTTCCAAGTTGTTCTGTAAGCCCAAATGGCTTCAGGAAGGCAGGTAGCCCAATCCTTCTTGTGAATAAAAACTATTTTGGTTAGGATTTCTTCAATCTCCCTATTTTTTATCTCTTCCTACCCATTGGCCTTAGGATGGTATGGTGAAGATTTACCATGCCTCACTGTGTATTCATGCATCAACTCAACAATACGATTTGAAGTAAACTGTGCACCTTGTTTTGTTACTATCTCACGAGGTACACCAAACCTAGTAAATATATATTCATATAGAAATTTTTCTACCTTATGATCTCTAGCATGCCGCATTGCTTTGGCTTCTACCCATTTTATTGTATAATCAATGCACACTAAGATAAATGACTTACCGTGAGAAGATGGCTCGATAGGTCCAACAAAATCGATGCCCCATTTGTCAAATGGTGTCACCACCACCTGAAGCTAAAAGGGTATTTCATCTGACTTGGTTGGGTATCCCATACAGTAGAATTAGTCATAGTGCCTTGTATGCTTAGATGCATCCTTATGTAGGGTAGGCCAATAGTATCATGTTGTCAAGATCTTGTACGTTTTCCTCTTTCCTGCAAAATGGCCACCACACGGCTCATCATGACAAGCTCGAAGGATGTCATAAGTCTCATATTCACAAACACATCTTCTCGTGACTTGATCAAGAAATTTTAGAACATAAATCCTGAAATCCATGAAAAGTTGAAGATTTTATCAACCAGGAGTCTGCATTCTATAGGCAAAAAATGAGGTGGTGTCCATCCTGTATCAAGGTAGTTGGCGATGTCAGCATACCATGGATTGTAAGTATCAATAGAGAATAGGTTCTCATCGGGGAAGCTATCATCAATTGCTGTAGGATCATCTAGAACTTGTAATCTAGATAAGAAATTAGCCACCACATTAGCTTTACCTAGTTTACCAATGATTGTCACATCAAAATCCTGCAAGAGGAGTAACCATCTTTCTAACCTACCAGAGATGGTAGGCTTGTTCATTAAGTATTTAATTGCTGATTGATCAGTGTATACAAATACTTCATAACCAGTAATGTAATGTCTGAATTTATTAAGTGTATAGATTATTGCTAGCAATTCCTTTTTAGTAACAGTATAGTTTAGTTCAACACCTTGTAGGTTTTTACTAATATAATAAATATCATGCTCAACTGTACCTTCCTTTTGTCCTAGCACTGCTCCAATGGCATAGTGAGATGCATAAATTTGAATATGAAAGGGAATCTTCCAGTCAGGTCGTCTAAGGATAGGTGTATTTGTTAGAACATCTTTTAGCTGCTGAAATGATAGTTCACAGTTAGCTGTCCATTCAAACTCAACTTCTTTCTTCAACATGGTGTACAAAGGGACTGCAAGTTGGCTGAAGTCCTTAATGAATCTCTTGTAGTAACTGATATGACCAAGAAAAATCCTAACATCCTTTTTCTTTACTAGAGTTGGAAGTGTAGTGATGACTGCAATATTTGCAATATCAACCTGGATGCCAAAGGATGAAAGGTAATGTAGTAAGACAACTCCCTCTTCCATCATCATGTAGCACTTCTCACTGTTAAGGGAGAGGTTATATTCCTGACATCTTTTAAGAACTTTCTCCAAGTTAGTATGAGCCTCCTCAAATGTAGTTCCATATGCAGTGAAATTATCTATGTATATTTCAACACAGTCAGCAAAAATGTCAGAGGAAATACTGATTATCACCCACTAAAAAGTAGCAGGTGCATTGCATAATCCAAATTCCAAGACAAAATAAGAAAATTTTCCCCATGGACAGGTGAACGTTGTCTTATCCTGATCTTTAGGTGATATCTAGATTTGGTTGTAGCCACTGAAGCCATCTAGAAATGAGAAATACTTTTTACTAGTAAGGTTTTCAAGTACTTCGTCAATGAAAGGTAATGGAAAATGATCCTTCTTAGTGGCTTTGTTGAGCTCCCTATAGTCCACACAAACTCTCCATTTTCCCCTTTTTTTGGAACAATTACTAAAGGAAAAACCCACTGGCTACCAGAAATAGGATATATAAAGCCAGCTTTAAGGAGTTTTTGTAACTCAATCTTCACTATATCTCTTAGAGCAGGGTTAAATCTTCTCTGGGCTTGTCTAATTGGTCTAGACTTAGGACTAATGTAAATCCTATGGGTACAAAGTGTTTGGTCCAACCTCTTCATATCGGTATAGTCCCATGCAAAGGCTTGCTGAATGTCCTTCAAAAGTTGGAGAAGACTATGTGTGTGCTTGAATGTGACCTCTTAAATCAGGCACAAACTCAACATAATCCTTACTCAATCATCAAATTTGCAAAGATGAACATGAATTGTCCATTTTACAAACTTGATTGAAGTGACCTGTTACCTCCTATTTAGTTGGTGTTTTAGAATTTAATCTCAGAATGAGAGCCAACAACCTTGACCATTTCTAAAATGGAGGATTTTTAAAGCATGATAAAAACTTGAAATTGAAACTATTTGATATGAGATACAATTACAATCTAAGAATTGAAATGCATATTTAATCTAGAAAGCTTGAAAAGATGATAGAATTGAGCTATTAGATATGTAAACAAACTATATTAGAATGCAACATGTTACTAATCCAAATGAAATTAAAGCTAATTATGCAATAAAGTTTGAAAAGATGATAAAAGGTAGATAAAAATTAACTATAGTTTTGATGCTCGCGAATTCATCCTCCCAAATGAAGAAAATGAGGCCCATAATATAGAACAACCTAAGAAGGGGATGAAGAGTTTCTTGAAAAGAAACAGCTGACTCTTCATCTCCATGGAGGAAGGTGAGACAATTTTGGAGGAATTATTTAATTAAAAGAATGAATTATTGCCACATGAGTGGCTTTTCATATGGAATTATGGGATTCCTTTTGAGGATAATTC
>MU226082.1:140117-158060 GCA_018584345.1 Thuja plicata
TTTAGGAATTAAATATAGTGTGAGATTTATGCAAATTCAGGTTTTCTGCATTTGAGACCAAGTCAATTAAAGTCAATTAGGAAGAGAAATTTGCCTAGTACAATAGGACTTCGATGATGAGAAAATGAACCAAAATTGATTAGAATTGTAAGGTGCCAATTTTGGGGTGTTACATTTTGCCCCTCTTTGAATTGATGTGCGAGCAACACATTGATTCAAAGAATAGTCTGATGTGAAGATGAAGATTTCAGAAGTCTAGGTTAGGTTTCTCAGACACTGATCAGATCGAGAGTCAGAAAAACCTTCAGAATGAAGCATGATTATCTGAAGTCTAAGTTAGATTGCAAAGACAATGGTTCGAATACCACTTGAGAGAAGATCAGAATCAAGGTTAGATTGCCCCAATGTCCACTGATAGTTGGTGAAGATCGAGGACTATCTCTAGAATAAGGGTTAGATAGCCCCAATACAAAGGTTAGCCTTCCAAGATCCAGGTTAGGTTGCCTAAATAATGATCTAAAGATTTTTTGAGAGCCATCTTTAGAATGAAGCATAACTTTCAGGAATTAGGGTTAGATTGCCCCAATACCCAATGAGATTTCAAGAATAATATCCAAAATGAAGCTTGATCCTTGAGGATCTAAGTTAGATTGCTCAGATACCTAGAAAGATAGATGGCAAGATGACAAGATGCCCCTAGAGATTCAAGATCATGGAATATCCAATTTCGACCATAAGGTATGAAAAATTGAATATGCCCCAAAGTGATGAGATGCCCCTAGCGGTGGGGTCTTTTGATTTAGATCAGATTGATTCAAGAATGATGCAAAAAGATTTAATGATGCAATCATCCTGCCCCCTCGGGAGTGAAATCAAAAGATGACACATCATAATGATGATCGAGAGTGAGAAATCGTAGATAGAAGCAAGATCAAAGCTCTAGAGATATTAGAGAGAGATCAAGAGAAGGATGAATCAATTTAGAGCGATCAAGAGGTCCTGTTGACTAGATTTGACCATAGTTGACCAAGTTTGACCAGAATTGACTAGAGTTGACTTTGACAAAAATGATTGCAGAAGCTGAGAAAATGATGATGAGAGATGATTCTAACAAGAAAGTGATGTTAGAAAGTTGACTGCACAAGCGTCCGATCATGTCAGTCCCAAAATTTTAAAACACAATTTTGAGCTACTTAGGAGTGTCAGATTTTGATTTTGATCACGAAAATGGATTCAAAGCGGTCTATTTAGTCAAGGGTGCAATTTTTGCAAAAAATAGAGCACTTTTGAAAATTAGGTCAAAAGCTATATAAGGCCCAGAGGGGTCATTTTCAAATCATTATTCACCTTTGACTTTAGCGATGGCGAGAGCTCCAGCTGACATTGATAGCATTCCCATGCATACACACCAATTCAAGCACTCCCGATGACACAACCAGCCACCAGAGTATG
Source organism: Thuja plicata (assembly GCA_018584345.1). Lineage (NCBI taxonomy): Eukaryota > Viridiplantae > Streptophyta > Pinopsida > Cupressales > Cupressaceae > Thuja > Thuja plicata. The sequence continues at coordinate 141,570 of MU226082.1, forward strand.
ACGCGCCTATAAGTAATTGAAACATTATCTTGCATTTCAAATATTTATTAATTTTAGATCATTTAGCATGTTTTTGAAGCTTTTAAAAGTCTATCGCATCAAGTCTCACACGAGGAAACAATTTCCTCACACTAGCCTAGATTGCCCTTCACGTGAGGATTTAGTTTCATTGTACAGGTTAGGGATTTCTCATACGTTGCCCTTCTGTGTGCTCGCGCGAAGTGTGCTCCAATGCCGCAGGAGATTTCATTAAATGTGATGGAATCTCATGCGAGAAGAGATCCTATCTCACGTGAGATAGAAAGCTCATGCAGGAAAAGAGTTTCCTCACATGGGAATCTTGCTCAGTCTGAAAAGTTGTCAGTTTTTATGTCGCAGAGTCAACTAGTTACAATGCCTCAAAAATTGTGTTTAGGATAGGTCCATAGCTGTATTTGCTATTATTGCTTTAAAAAATTATCATGTTGAGGTACTGATCCAATTTCGTCGCTTTCTTTGTAGGTTGACTTCCCTGATATTGCGTTCCAGTCACATCATCTTGTCATGGGTGAGCTACTGCAGAGACTGTCAGATGTTGATGGTGCCCATATTGACAGGCTAGGATTGTCATATCTTTGTGATGCACATGATATTTGGGTAAATCAAGATCTATTGGGTGCATTGGTCGAGCATTTCCATTCGGAGACAAACACATTCCATTTTCTACAGGGGGAGATGACAGTTACTCCTGAGGACATTTACAGGATCCTAAGAGCACCATTTCATGGGGCTCATGTAGAGTATGATACCCAGCTGAGAGTAGGTACACTGGCACTAAGAGCAGTCTTCTAGGGCAATCTATTGATGGGTCAGGCCATCTCTTGGGAGGATTTGATGAGCCTCTATGGCATGGATAACCCACTGGTAGTTGCCTTGGTGCTTTTCTTGAGTTGCCACTTGGTTCCCGATCGAGGTCAGCATGGATTGGAGTGCGGTTTGGGAGGCATGCTATAGAGGATGTTAGCTACACCAGCAGTGACTTTCGAATGGGGCGAGTGTATGCTCGCACAGATGTATCACGAGATTGTTTATCAAGGTGCAAGGACTATGGTGACAAGAGTCATCGTTTTACAGATCAGGGCCTGGGAGAACCTTCCCATATGTAGGCCAATTTTCCATGACACACGACAGCCCTTGGAGCCATATATATACAAGTATGCAGGTCCCATGACTCAGCCAGTGCTGGGTAAGACCGATCAGTGGTGAGCTCAGATAGATGATATGGAAGCAGTCATATGGAAGCCCTGGATAGCCACGGAGGTATGGGATGACGCACGACATGAGCTGTCATATATATTCTTCTCACATCCTTTGATCAAGTGCACTATCAACATATTGAGCGCTTTCTATTGACACAAATATTGCGATAGTTTGGGAGACCTTAGGATGTCTCGCAGGAGTATTGTACTTATGCCTAATTCATCGATGAGATGAAGAAGGGCTGGTAGAGACAGTTAGATAGAGGCTGGAGTATGATAGATGCACGTGTACCACCAGTTAGGTGGGATTACATGGCAGGGGTGAAAAATGCAAGGATGACACCTGCATACATGGACCACATCTTAGACCATCCATTTCCCAGATACATAGATCCTTTTGGATTGGGCCCATAGGTACAATAGGTGGTACGACCACCACCACAACAGTAGGCACAACAGTCACCATTGAAGTAGTAGGCACAACAGTCGCCATTACAGCAACAGAAGAGGGTATTACAGCCAAGGACTATGCATATTCCTATCCCCCCAAGACCTATGGGTTAGATGTTGGTGCAGGGAGTATTGGTACATAGGAGAGATCTACTGAGAAGGGTGAGGATACCATCATAGCCAATACTATTATGGCCAACCCATAGGCAAGTGGATAGGTAGCCTAGTTATAGGAGGCTCTCTGGAGGCTCCAAGAGAGGGTGAGATAGATATAGAGGGAGTGGGATGATTCCCACACATAGGTGATCATTCAGGAGACTTGAGTGGCTGAGGGAGATCGAGAGATCTAAGGGTTACATGAGGCATTAGCTAGATCTCAAATAGAGACTAGATATGAGGCTGATTAGTTGGCCTATTACTATGCTGCATACACTATTGTAGTTCCAGAGGTAGAGGACTAGGTTTTGCCATTTTCAGAGTATGCTGGGGCATAGGCCGCTCCACAGGGACCACCTCCTTAGCAGTAGGGCATGCCACCTCCTCCACCTCTACCGGGTGGTTAGATGAGATACTTGATATACATTTGTACCACCATTTTGAGAGACTGTACTCGAGTAGCACCATTGTACATTTTGATCGATTGACATATATATATATATATATATATATATATATATATATATGAGCTTGATTTTGGCATCATTGTACCTGTTCATATATTGCCTTAGATTTGTATGTCTTGTGAGATGTTTCCTATATGATTAGATGTATGGATTAGAAATATATTCCATGGATGAATATGCAAATGTTTATGCACATGTTTTATGGATAAATGCTATGAATGTAATGCAATGATAGATGTTAGATGGATAAATGCTATGTATGATTTTATTTATTCTTATAATGGATGGACATGTTTATGGATATGTAAATGAAAATGAATATATGGAAATGCAATGGTACTAATCATCTCATGCAGGATATTTGCAATATACGACAGGTACTAACCAAAAGAATATGAATGAAGATCAAGAGCAAGTATTGGATACTTGTGTAGTTGAGAGGAAGCTAGGATAAAAGATGAGGACCTTCGAAGAATGAGAAGACCATGAAGAGAGCACCAAAACCAACATAATGCAAGCCTAAAATGCAAATGCAACCCTAAGCTAAATGCAACCCTAGGACTTGGTTGTTGGACTCATCGCATAATTATCATCATCGAGTACTTTTGGAACATTGCAGTCAATACAATCCTTACTGGTGTTGCTACGACCATAAGGATATGAATATGACTTTCATCGGATAAAATGTAGGAAATGAATGTAAGCGTCGGGGCACAAAAGCCAAGATGACCTGAACATTATTTCTAGTTTGATATAGTAAGAGTACACAAGTAAATAAATAGAGCAATAACAGTCAAGGAAATAGTTCCAACCTCCCCTTGGCATACAAATAAACAAGATCAAGGGATGTGAGGCTTTTCCACCTTAATGCAAAAGCTCTTATCACATACACCCTGTTTATTTAACATTGCCAGATCATTGAAACGACACCCACAAACAGTAGACAAAGAATATATCAATGAAGTTTATGAGAATAGACAACATACAAAGAAAGAGCCAGTCATAGCTCAGCACATTTCAAAGTTTACGAATGTGTATGTGTTTAGGATGTTGGAAAACACCATTGTGATTGTGAGTGCAATGTGTTTGACTGCTATTGAGAAAGGTGTACATTGCAATGTATCTGATGTGTGTTGAAAAACATAGATATGCCCAAAGATAGTGTTGAAAAACACTATTTAATGGGGTGTTGAGAAACACCAGTTTGTGCCAGTAGATAGTTTTCCTTTAGGATTGATAAGATTACTGACTCAAGTGTGATCCAAAGATACGATCAGAGTGGGGAGCCATGCCCCCAAGTGATGAATGGATTGATGTAAAATATGCTGATTAGCGAGTTGATGTGAGAAATCTCAGCAATATAGTGATAGTAGGTAGACGCAGTGAGAACCACTGGTGACTGATGCGAGCAAGATTCTCAAGCATAAAGATCAATGCAAGATCTATGCATCAGCAGGCAGACTCAGTGAGAACCATTGGTGACTGATGCAAATAGGAGAAAGAATCTAAAAGATAGGACAATGCCCCCTAGACTAGGAAGATGCCCCTGAGTGTGACCAATTTCAATCCATGTGAAATCGAGAAAAATATTGAAGATGACAAAGAGTGAATGCATGAGCAAACTAAAACAGGAAAGAAAACTAAAGCAGGAAAGCAAACTGAAGTAGGAAAGCAGAATAGCAAATTGCCAGAAAGCCAAGAGATACCGCGATTGATAGAGTATTGAGGAACAAGAGGTGCCTATTTACTAGGTTTTCACCATTTTGGCAGAAATTCTATTTTTGCTACCATGACGCCTATTTACTAGGTTTTCATCAATGGCACATTTTTTCTCTTTTTTTTTCTTTTTTTTTTTGTATTTTCATTTTTTTCAATTTATTTGTATTTTTTCTTTTTTCAAATTTTTTTGGTATTATCAAGGCACCTATTTACCAGATTTTCACTAGGATAATAGATACATCAAAGCGCCTGTTTGCCAGGTTTTCACTAAGATGATTATTTTTTCAGGAAATTTTGCAATTTTTAGAATTTTCTCAGAATAAACTATGTACATGAGCATTCAGAAGACATTTCAACTATAAATTTTTTTCAGATGAAGAGCATTGATAGGCTCTTTGAGTTGTTCCCCATCTGTGGTGGAGAGATGATAAGCGCCAGACCCAAATACTGCAGTGATAATATACAGACCAAGCTAGTTTGGCTCAAATCTTCCTTTTTGGATCTGTTGTTGTTGATTCTTAGGGTTCTCTCTCAGGATGAGGTCACCCATTTGGAAGTCTCTTGGTCTAACCTTCTTATTATAGCTCTTAGATATTATTTTTTGATATGCTTGGAGATGATTGAATGCCACCTTTCGACGGTCATCCAGTAGTTCAAGCTCTTGTAGCCAAGATATTTTGATATCATCATCAGTAATGAGGCGCTTCAAAGAGACTCGCAAGGTAGGAATCTCAACCTCAATAGGTAGCACTGCATCCACACCATAAACTAGAGAAAAGGGCGTGACCCCTATTGGTGTTCATATATTGGTGCGATAAGCCCATTAAGCCAGATTAATCTAGAGATGCCACTCTCATCCAGATTTGTGTACTATACGGTGTAGAATCTTGAGAATTGTCTTGTTTGAAGCTTCAGCCTGTCCATTACCCTGGGGATAATAGATAGAAGACCAGTGCTGAATAATCTTGAACTTAGTGCATAAATCTGTCATATCTTTGTTCTTGAATTGCCCCCCATTGTTAGTGATTATTGATAAGGGTACACCATATCTAAAAATCATGTAGTTCAGTATAAATATGGCTACAAACTTGCCATCAGCTACACTGAGAGGTACTGCCTCAACCCATTTGGTAAAATAGTCTATAGTAGTAATGATGAATTTATGTCCCCTTGAGGAAGACAAATATATCTAACCCACTAAGTCGAAGGCCCACTGTTGAAATGGCCCAAAAGTAATGAAGGGAATAAGCTCCTTGGCTAGAGAATGAATCAGATTACCATGTAGTTGACACTATTTGCAAGACTTAGCAAACTGTGTAGCTTCTTTCTCCATATCCAGCCAATAGTAACCAGCTCTAATAAGTTTATGAGCCTATGTCAGACCATTTGAGTGAGACCTACCGAAGCCTTCATGTACCTCTTCTAACGCACACTTGGACTCATCAGGTTCTAAACACCTAAGGAGGGTACCGTCTAGACCTCGTCTATATAAGTCGTTAGCTACGATGACAAATCGTGAAGCACTGGGGATTAAGTGACATTTCTCATTTTGAGTATATGTGTTAGGAATAATTTGGTCATGAAGATAAGAGTAGATATGGTGGTAGCGGGATGAGTCATCTCCAATGAATGAACAGATCATCTGGGAGTCAGGGGAATCATAGGCAGGGTAGCATAACGTCTCCACTAGGAATTCATGTCTGAAATCATTTTCTGGCATTAGTAACATAGAAGCCAGAGTAGCCATGGCATCAACTACTTTATTATCCACCCTTGGAATTTGTTGGAACGTAACATGTGCAAAGTATTTCTTAAGATCATCAACCATCTTTTTATAGGGTACCAATTTTTCATCTTTTATTTGATAGATGTCATTCACCTGATTGATAACCACCTATGAGTCTCCAAAGACCTTTAGCTCATCAACACACCATTTAATAGTGATTTTTAATTGATTAATCAAAGCTTCATACTCAGCAGTGTTATTTGTGCAAGGAAACATCATTTTGTATGCCTTTGGTAATGAATACCACTGAGGTGTAATGAACAAAATTCCAGCACTTGACGCCTGCTGGGTGAATGATCCATCAAACAACCTGGTCCATGCCTGATGTGTGAGAAGCATAATGGACTCATCTGGGAATTCAATCTTTAATGTTTGATGATCTGTAATAGGTGCCTCGGCCAACTGATCTGCGATAGCTTTCCCTTTGATAGATTTTATCTCAACATATTCAATATCAAATTCACTAAGGAGCATGACCCATTTATCTAGTCTACCTGTGAGGGTAGCTTTACTAAGTAAGTACTTTAATGGATCAATTTTAGCAATTAGCCTAGTAGTGTGAGAAAGCATATAATGTCGTAACCTCTTAGAAGAAAACACCACTGCTAGGAAAGTTTTCTCAATTACAGAATAATTCATTTCATAAGAGACCAATGTTCTGCTGATGTAATAAATTGCTCTTTCTTTATTATCTTGATCTTCTTGGGCCAATAGAGCACCCAAAGATGTTTCTGTAGCTGAGATGTATAAGATCAATGGCTTCCCATGAATAGGAGGCATTAATATAGGCATATTGGCTAGATATTTTTTGATCTATTGAAAGCCTTGTTCACATTCTTTGTTCCATTCATAAGTTAAACCTTTACGTAGAGTTTTAGTAAATGGTTGTGACTTTTCGGCTAGTTGAGAGATGAAACGCCAGATAGATTGAAGCCAACCTTGAAGACCTCTAATTTGTCTGATATTGTGAGGTGGAGGCATTTCCATGATAGCTTGCACCTTTTCCGGATCCACCTCGATTCCTTTCGTGGAGATGATATAAACAAGCAATTTTCCTAAAGTTACCCCAAAATCACATTTCTTAGGATTAAGACGTAGTCTAAATTTTTCCATACGATCTAGTATAGAGCCTAGACTAGTGAGATGTGTCTTCTTGTCCATACTTTTAGCAAGCATGTCATCCACATAGTCCTCCATTGTCTTAAGCATCATGTCATGAAATATGGTATTGATAGCTCTCTAATAAGTAGCTCCAGCATTTTTTAGACCAAAAGGCATAACATTCTGTTGACAGGACTTTATGATTGGGTCTGCCAACCGAGGCAAGTTCTCACCATGTACCGAGGTACTGACCAACTTCACCTGTAAAGGTTGTTCGGGGAAGTGAGACTCCTAGGGACTCCAAGCATGTGAGAGTTGGGTCTCGAGAGTGCAGGGCTCAGTTGGGAGATGTGACCATTTTTGTTTGAGGGGGATAGCTGGTTATCTTCAACTCATCTTTTCTAGGGATTCAAGTGTGTGGGGTTTCCTGCAAGTGCGCATTCATTTCACAAATAAACTTCAAAAGATACTACAGAGTTAGAAGGGTTTCATCTACCTATAGTCATGTTCAACATTCAAAACATCAACAATTCTCTAACACACTACACTAAAAACCGAAGAAATATACAACCATAAGTTCATATTTTATTAGTAGCAAAGGAAAGGAGGTCATTAATCTACTTTAAGTATCAGAGCAAAGGACATAAAGAACATAAAACATAAAATACCATTAACCCAGAAGAGAGAATGCTAACAACATCATCGAGAGAACTCTTCCTTCCTCATTAACATCTTTTCCAGCAAGCACTGGTGTGTGGTACAATGATAACTCCAAGGGAGCATTTAACTACTGAAAGCTTAAAACTATGGAGCATTGAGCTCTACAACTCAGAAATGAGAAAAATAGAATGCTATTAACTATGGACTGCAAAATCATCAACTTCACCAACCCTTGGAATGAGGTTGGACTTATTATTTATACACATTGCTTGTCCTCAACCTAAACCTAACTTACTTTACACTCTATAATATAATACATTATCTTATGGCCGGTACTACCTGCACCATGATACAAAAGACCTTGAGATGGAAAAGGTCTGACATGTTAGAAGAATAAGACAAGAAAAGTGGAGTGGAAGAATCGGCCTCAAGAAGAGAACTGGGGAGAGAGAGAAGAAATCTAATCCCCCAGGGATTAAGGCTACATGCCTCATAAATGGGAGAGTGGCGCCCTATCTCCAATGCACTAGGTGTAATGTTGAAGTGGCGCCTTGGGAAGACCATCTGTCAGGAAATGTCTCATCGATCCGATGTGCCTTGTTGCAGTTACCTATCCTCTGACAACCTTTATTAATCGCCTTGAAAGTGACCGGTCAGTCCTGAGAACTGGGACACGGGTCAATTTAAAGAATACAAAATGTCAGATCCGGAACTCCGAGATCTAGGAGTTGGGCTCCTGAAGAATAAAGAATACAAAACATTCCTCCTAGAAGTTTTTCCCGGCACCCAGAGAATCTTTATTGTTGCTTGCTGTCGCTGAAGGTTTGGAGGAGATGGGAGATCCCATCTTCATCAATGTCTTTAAGGCCGGCCCGCCGATACTTGGCCACCTCAATCTACTCGCACAGGTCCAGAACATTTGCCTTAAATACTTCGGCCATCCTAGCCGCATCATGACCTTTTAGCACCATGCGAGTTAGTCGTGTCATTTTTTCTCTATCTATCCCCTCCAAGGATTGGTACCTTGATTCCATTAATTCATCAAACTTCCCCAAAACATATTCCTCTGGTGTGCATGTGTCGGTACTAAACGAATCAGCTCTGGAGGCCTTCAAAACAAAAGACTTATATAAATTGAAAGAATATTGGACTACATTGACCCTATCGTACAGGGTCCCCCCCAGTTGGTTGATCACCCATAATGTGAGGTCAAGTCTAGAGAGCTGGGTCTTTACAAAGTCAAATGACTCTTCTCCCAGAATTCCAGACTCAGAGATAATCTCCTTTCTGATGCTAATGAGTTCTTCTAATTCAACCTTCCATGCCTCATAATTCTTGATATCTCCCTCCCATATGGACATGGTAGTTTCAGCCTAATGTAAGACATGGCAGGCCGCGTATAGGTCTGAGAGTGTGGACACCAGGAAACACAAGACATTTCCCAACTATAAGGCAACCCATTCATCAACCACTTGGGCCTTTCTTTTCATTGCCCGTAATGAGTCTATGTCACCTTGAGGGAGTGGTGCATCTAATGTAGAGGCCCCGAGAGGAATAACGCTAATGGGTCAGGCTAGCTCAGTCAGCAGTCGCATGAGGTTTGCATTTTTCTCCTTCTCAGCCTTGAACTTTTGGGCCTCTTTTTCATAGCGAGCCTCTACTACCTTGGCTGCTTCTTTCAATAGGTCCAATTCACCCTATTTTCCTCTCTTCCTTAGTGACACCTCTGTGACATTGTAATCTCCAGCCTTAGCCATTGCCTCATCCACATCTTGGGAAGGTGTCGTGATTACTGCGATTTTTTCTCCACCCGACTCGGTTTGAAGAGTGTGGATTGTCTCGGCTTTCTTAGCCTTTGGTGGGTTTTGTGCCTGAGCCATCATCTCTACCAAGGAATGATAGGCTTTGGGTGTTTCTTGGGCCTTTGTCTTTCGAGATTCCACCAACCACTATGGCGGTAGGGGTGGCTTTGTAGCCAAAGTCTTCTCATGTGATTTCTTCCCGGGATCTTGTTGTGCCCCTTCAACAGTATGAGCTTCTTTTGGCTCCTTCCCTATATTTTTTGACTCACCAACGATGTTTACTCTAGTGATACCTGTGTCTTTTACCCCGCTATCTATATCCTTAGAAATATTTGGATCATCATTGATTGCCCCGGGGTTCTCTTCTTCAACCTGTCACTGTTCTTCATCAACCTCTATTGCTGGGATGTTCTCTTCTACTGGTACATCTTCTAGAGGTGGGGGAGGTGTCGAGCCAAGATTCAATGTTTGGGCCACAGTGATTACCTCCCCAAATGTTACCTTTGGGAGTGACATTTGGAACACGGTGGTTGGGGTCATGGTTGTTCCCATGGGTCTAGTTTCACTGACCGATGCCATTTTTTCATTTTGTGTCTATTGGCCTGGAGCTCCCATAACCTGTATTTCTAGAACTCCAGAGGTATTCACTTGTTCTGGCCCCTTTTTTTCTTCCATTTTTTCTTCCTATTCTTGTGTAGGTTCTATCTCTGGAGCTTCCTCCTCCATGGAAATTTCTTCTGCTGGTTGTATGATGTCTCCCTACAAATTCCCAAACTCATCAGTTCTAAATACATCATCAAATTCTTCATGGGGAGGAGGATTTTCTGGGATGTTCTCTGGTTCTTTCTCCAGCTCTAGAGAGTCAGAAGAAATAATTTGTACTTCTGGGATGTGCGGCATCTCAAGCACTGGATCTGTACTTGTCTTTGGATTGAGCCTCTTCTTTCACCTGGTAACCAAAGGACGCCCTGCATCTCTTAGGGCTTCCTACTCCTCTTCTACCCCTATTCTAGTTGCTCTGACCATCAATGCTGCTAGTGAAGGGGAAGAGGGAGGACGGACCGGTCTGGTCATGAGCACCGGAGTAGCTGACTATGTGATCAATTTATCCGTCATCTGCTGGGAGGCCACCAGTGTCTACTTCAGTTTCTCTTTTGTGTGGGTCTCATGCAATGTTGGAGTTCCCATTATTATTTTTCCTTTATCCTCTTCCTATGAAGAGGTTCTAGCCCCGGAAGTCAGCTTCTGTACTGTCGGGCCAACTCTATGGGTGCTCCCGGGGCATACCCTCTTGAAGTATTCATGGCTATGCTTGATCATGTTGTGAGTGATGTCTTCAATGGTCAGTCCCTCCTGGGCATTCCAATGCACCAGTGGGAGGGCCATCTTGTCAACTCCCCTTTCCTTGTACTGGGGATCTATTATGGACCCGATGTCCGAGAAGTCATCTGAAAATTTTTGGAGCTTTAATATTTCCATCATCCCCATAGTCATCTAGACAAAATGTCAACTCCAGACTTCAACATCATCCTAGAAATCCTCCTAGAAGTCCTCCATGTGAAATTTGTGGGGTTCTGATGCCCAGGGAAGTGTCGTTGCAATTTTTCCAAGCGGATCAAAGTTCTTCCACGCTAGATAAAATTCTGCCAAGTTTAGGCTCTTGAGTTTGCTGTCTACCTCCTTGGCTATGGCCAAACTACATGTGTAATTACCACAAGTGATTGAGAATGGAACATTCACCACCTTCTTTATAGTGTATAAGGCCTGCAACTCTAGCATTTGTTTGTAATATTCTAAGAGGACTATTTTGTTCCCACAATGTTTGGGCAACAAGTAAGGTTTCCTGGAGAAGCCAATTATCCGAATGTAGGTATGTTGTTGGAATTGGATGTAGTAATGGCCATAAATCTTGACCAAATCCATTGCCTCTTTTGAGAGGTGGTACCTAGCATCCCGGGTAGGTGTGATCAAATTGTAGTAGACGAAGGTGTCATTCACCTGACAGAAGCTAGGGAAACTAGCCTCTCATTGAATTTGTGGGAAATAATCCTAGGGAGCCTTTTGATCTGGGATGATCCCAAGTACACCTGATGTGAGTAGCCTGTTGGTGATAGGTCATTATTGTGCTAAGGCCCAGAGAACATAAGATGTCATATAGAATTTGTGGGTTCGGGCCACCTGAAGGAACTGAGAGTCTACATGATTAGAATGATGGCGGCCTAATCAAAGTATTTCTCATCGGTGGAGATGCCAAGAAAAAATTAGTACATCCACCCCAAGAACTCTCGGGCATGGGGTTACCCAAAAATCTAGCATAGCGCTATAATCGCCATTTGGATACTTTCTTTGAACTCAGATCGGGGGATTTCTAACTTCATTATTTTGAAGTCCTTCTTCGGGGTCTTGAGCCAATGGTTGTTCAAATATTTTTGGGCCATGAGCTCTAGCTTCTAAAATTGCCCCAAAGCATTAGATCTGGTCACGACGCCTGGTTCATCAAACTAGGGAATCCGCAGACTTGCCCAAAAAGTTGCGGCATCGAGAGACCCCATGGGGGTGGGATATCTAATTGGGACCGGGGTGGCGAGTATGATAGCCTGAATGGAGGAGTTGTAGTGTGCTGCAAGGGTGAGAATGAGCTTCGGGGCTTGCACTAAGCACGGGAAACAAGTAGCCTTCAGGATCCCAGAATTCCCGATGCTGATCGCCAACGGATCCCTGGAGTGTCATTGAATAAACATTATCTTAACCAGGGCCTGCATTTCTTCCCACTTTCTGACACTGGTGTCGGTGATCAACTAGACTTGGGATTCAATCTTTGATCCCAAAACAACATTGTCCTTCAGATATTTCATGCTGAGGGGCAGTTTCTCTAAGGCCCTCTCGATTTTGGATCTTATAGTTGCCTTGGTGATTTCCATGGAGGGGAGCTCCAGACTCTTGGCTGGTGAAGATGCGGAAGCCTCAGACATAGTGAAAGTGTGTTGTTTTGAAAACCTGCAAGTTAAGGTGACTGTTAGAATTCATAGATAAATAATACTCTGAGATCCAGAGATCTTACTTCTGAGGCATGTCCTTCACCTGAAAAGTTAGTTTAGGTCCAAAATCCTGAAAAGGTATATATATATATATAATGCAGACTTAGGAAATTAACCACTATTCGGGCCTGGGGATTTCAACATACTTAACGAAAGTAAGATGTGGGTTGGATGAGGACAAAGGACCTGGAGTCTGAAAAACTAACCGTTGGAAGATGTGAGCAAAAAGTGAGTTGTCAGGGCCACGTGGTCATCACATGGCTATGTAATAAATGGGAAGTTATGGTGATAGCAGTGCCAACTATCTGAATGCGTGAAAAGTGGAGGCCATTTGGGAAGTCTTAAATACATGCATGGGACATAAATTCAACATGAGGACTGATTGACGGTGGAGGAAGAAAATTTCCTAGTTGAAACCAGCCAAGAGCCGAGCTCCAACCAGGTGGTATTCTGCCGTGAGCGAACTTGCAAACCTGGACAAAACACAGGCGAAGCTTGGTGAGCTTGATGCGAGACTGGACAAATACACATAGAATATATAACTAAATAGAATGGGGCTAAGGGATATACATAAGAAATGGTAGAGGTCTAAAGGCTGAGATGTATATACACAAAGATAAAGATTTACAAAATATACACATGAGCCCTCTACAAGCCTACACAGCACCTATGCGACCACCTCTAAGGAAAAATTATAGCCTATACATTAACCTACAACTGTACAGAGGGTGAACAACCCTCTAGCAGAGCCAACCCACCAATAGGTGGTGAACTAAAATAGAAGGCACGAAGGCGAGAACACAAACCAGAATGAAGCAAAACCAGGATGGACAAAGCAGAACCAAAGAACCTACCTAGAAACCCGAAGAATGGCCAGGAAACAAAGGCACTAGGATCATTTTGAAATAGCTCTGCCTTTGAATGATCATGATCACTTATCGAAGATTAACTTGTAGTTATCCACTAAGATCAGAGTAATTTTTAGTTAATCGCACTCAAATCGCCAAGGAACCGCTCTGAAAAGCTCTAAGTATTTTTAACCACAGTAACTATGAACATGACATGTAATTTATATTTATACCCAAGGTAAAAAGAAAGTTACCCTCTTTCCCGCACATTTCAGAACAAGCAGACCTTCAGACTCTAGACCCAGGGATTCTGTGTGACCATGTCTTCTTACGAAAAAATGACATCATGGCGGAGAATCCTGGAGTCTGGAGTCTGGCTCTAGAGAGAACAACCAACTCCAAGACCGGGTCCTGGAGACACAAAAGACAAAAGCAAGAGAAAAAAAACCTCACAAGAAGGAAAACCCAGAGAAGAAACAACAAAAACAAAAAGGGACAAAAAACAAGGCACAAGCTAAAAGCAAAAAAAAGGGGGACCCAACATTTTGCACACAAAATGTAGGGATGGGTATGTAGGGCATAACAAATGGCGACTATTTGGGATGAATTCCTTGAGCATTTGAGAACCGTAGAATCTCTGGTTAGCAAAACTAGAACCAATCGTTACTCGGGGTATTCTGTATGCAAGGTGTGAAGCATTTGAGAAAATATGGCTTATGAATGATTCAATCCTTGGTATTTTTTTAGTTGTGAAGTGTGTGCTTTGGAAGGAAATCAAGCTGATGACCTCTGGGAGAAGCAGAGAAGAGGCACTAAATATATCAATCCAAAGTCATCAAATTTGCTCGTTTCTTATAGATACTGGAGTTTCATCCCAACTTTTCTTTTCTTATTATTTTATCCTTTTTTGGATGGGAGGGTGGTACTTCTTTCACCATTAAGCTTTGAGTTTAGCTAAATTTAATGGTGGTACTTCTTTCACCCTTCCACCTATCTTGATTTTCTAAATGGGGAAGAAAACTCTAGACCTGGAAAGAATTCTAAAAGTTTAGACTTGGGCCAACAAACCAGTGCGACCAGTCTACCCTTGGTGTGTCCGATTACTTATTCCCTTTATTTTTGATTTTAACTGATTACCAGACTCCCAGGGATAAATTTGATGAAGATTACTCATAGCTCGTTACCAAACTCATGGAATAACTCTAGAGGTGGGACCAATTCCACCATACTAACAATAGATTCTGAATTCATCTAAATACTGAAGGCACCATCCCAGAGACTAGATGTTATGCGAATCATACTAGCCTACAAAGGGGGAGAAAAACACTGGAAACCTCTGAAAGAAAGAACAAAAAATAAGAAAAACCAAAGGAAAAAGAGGCAATCCCAGAGGACCACTAGAAAAACTATTTACAAGGCAAGGCACCTCAAACGGGGCACCAAGAAAGAAATATTTACAAGCAAGAAAATTTACATATAGTACAATTCTGGACAAACCTGCCTTACTCAAAATAATGTTTAAGGAACTATCCATTGACAAGAAATGGGATGGGTGCCTCGGTCATGGTACTAAGGTGATAGGTATTTTCCTTGCAGATCCCTAAGATCAAATACGGTTTGAGCCAAAGTCGTTGGAACTTAGTGTGCTTCCCTTTCTTTTCTTGGGCTTTATCCCACAGGAGGACCAAGTCCAAAATTTAAAAGGCCTTATAATGGGCTCTTTAGTGAAACCATCATTTTACCACTACTTGATGACACACAAAATATTCAAGAGCCACGTCTCTTTATTCTTCCATCCGCACAAGATTTAGAAGCCGAACCTCCACAATGTTGTCCCGGTTACTGAATTCTTGGATGAACTATAAAACTAAGATTTGTAAGTTAATGGGGAACACTGGGTTCTGGCCGTAAACTAGATGGAATGGGGATGTCCCCAGGGTGACCTTAATTTGAATGCTATCTGCCTAGAGGGTGAATCTTAGTTTTTGGTGCCAATCCTGGGGATTCTGTTCTAACAAGTGTTTGATCACTTCAAGCAAATTCTTGTTAGTTGATTCAGCAATGCCATTCCCCTGGGGATAATAGTTGCTGGAGAACTTCAGAGTGATCTTTCGGTCATAGGTCCATTCTAGTAGTTGTGCCGAAGAAAATGAAAAAATATTGTTACATACTATAACAAAAGGCATTCTGAATCTTGTGATGATGTTTTCTTCTAGGAATTTGATAACTACGTCTGCTGTGTTATTTTTACAAGGTATAGCTTCAGACCACCGGGTGCAGTAATCAGTAGCAATCAGGATGTACTGGTAGTTGGCAAGTGAGTTGGGGTTGATTTCCCTGATAAAGTTGAATGCCCACTGGGCAAAAGGTCTAGCTTCAAAAATTGGCTGCAGAGGCATAGCCAGGTTACGCTCGTGATGTGCCATGGTTTGGCATGTATGGCACTTCCAGACGTGAGTGTAAACATCTTTAAAGATACAGGGCCAATAGTATCTGGCCCAAAGGATCCAATGGGCAGTGGTGTCAGTTGAGCCATGCCCGATTTTAAATTGCCCATGGAATTCTTCAATATTTTTTGTAGCTTGAACCCTATCAATGCACTAGAGGTACACTCCATAATTCCTGCAGAAAAGCATGGAGTTTTTGATCATGAAGTGTGTACTTTTTAACCACAGGGTGTGACATTTGTTTGGAGGTAATCCCTTCGGGCATCTATTATTCAACAACAAGTACACTAGATCAGTGTACCACGGGTCTCAAGTGATGGAATCCACCGTATATGTCTGACATACAATGTGGGGAATTTCTTCAGCCATCACTCTACTTAGTCCCTGGCCTTAGACTATTTTTATGGGTTGCATTTCCAAATCATATTCCTAGAGGATGGCCATCCATTTCCCCCATCTTTCACCCAATTTACTTTGCATCAGTAGAGATTTTACCGCTTGGTCTAGGATGATGGCATGCACCTTGCTCCAGAGAATGTAATTCCAGAATTTCTTCACAGCACGAACAAGAGAAAAGGCCTACTTTTCCAATGATGAATACCAAACTTCAGCTTTCTTGCAAGGGGAGCTCATGAAAGCTATTGGTCATTCTTCTGTGAGGCCCATCCCGGACCCCATCATAGTTTTCTAGTTCTTGCTTATGATAGACTCAGCATATGATACTTTACTTTTGATGCATTATTAGACATTATGGACCTTATGCTTTATGTTATGGATTT
>MU226082.1:172035-183176 GCA_018584345.1 Thuja plicata
TGATTCCCCTTAGACCCTCTTGTTTTAAAATTTAATATGTAATATTCCAAAAAAAAAAAAAAAAAAAGTTGTTGCATTTTGGGCGCGATATTTTGGGCATGACATCTTCCCCTTCGACCCTTTGGTTCAATACTGTCACAGCAGAATGCAGCAAAGAAAAAGAATAAATGTAGAAAGGGAGAGAGTAGTCCAGACTAGCTAGGACTGGTGCCTCCATTATCATCTGTTTAATCTGGGTGAATGCCTACTTTGCTTCAAGACTCCACTAAATTTTGGTATCTTTCTTCATCATTTCATTGAGTGGCTTTACGATCTCGGCGAATTTAGTGATGAACCACTAGACAAAATTTATATTTCCGAAGAAAGACCTCATCTCCTTCTTTCTGTTAGGAATTTGCAGGTTTAAGAATGCTTCAACTCTCTCAGGGTCAATGGATATACCCTTCTCAGAGACAATATGCCCGAGCAACTTCCCTTCAGTGACCTTGAATATACATTTCTTAGGGTTGAGGGATATTCCATATCGGCGACATCTCTTAAAAATCTGGGTGAGGTGGGCATAATGATCATGCCCGTCCTGGGAAAAGATAGTTAAATCATCCATTTAGATGATTATGCATCAATTCACAAGACCCTCAAACGCAATGTCCATGGCCTTCTGAAATGTAGCCCCTACGTTAATCAGGCCAAAGGTCATTCTTTGATAAACAAACATTCCCCACTTGGTGGTGAATACTGTTTTGTCTCTATCCTCATATTTAACCATGACTTGGTTATATCCAGAGTACCCATCCTAGAAAGACATCATTTGGGATCCGTTCACTATTTACAACACCTCATCCAATGAGGGGAGAGGGTGATTATCTTTCTTGGAGGTTTTATTCAAATTTTAGAAATCTAGGCAAAGGAAAATCTCACCACTCTTCTTTCTCACAGGGACCAGGTTGGCAACCCATGTAGTATGCTAGATTGGAAAGATTATCTGGGCTGACAATAGTTTTTGCACCTCCTAATGAATCAGAGGTTTGATTAGTGGGTTGATAGGTCTTTTCTTTTGCCAAAAAGGCTTAGCATCAGGTTTGAGTGGGATGGTATGAGTCATAATGGATGTGTCATATGTCTTCAAATCCTCATACCCCCACATGATCATGTCTATGTATTCTCGAAGAACCGTGAGAATCTTCTCCTTCTCTTCAGGGGAGCAGGAGGTGCTGATGTGTATCATTTTCTCTTCATTGGGCTGGCCGATGTTAACTTTGTCAAATTTACCTCCCTCAGAGGAGGATGATATCTTTTCCTAACCCTGAGGGTCCGAGTCAAAGATTTGTTCAAGTGTGACCATCTCCTTTGGAATGGTGTTGGTTGGTAGATCCATGATCCCGTCATCTTCATCACCCTGTCTAGTGTCATTGTGATCTCTTTCTTCCACTATCTTGTCCTCAAAAATGCCAACATTGGCCATGAAGGCTAGGATGTGTTGATCATCCTCAAAGACCTAAAAGTGGGTGACATTATCCGAAATGGACAGGGTAAAAATCATCTCAACAAAAAATCTCTAGAGTTGTGAGCCGGCCATGGGATCAAGTGTACTGACAGAAACAACAAGGGAATTTGGGACATAGTTTCATCTCTAGGGAATAAGATTGATGCCAAAAGCATCAAAATCTTCAATAAGGAGCCATGCCCAATTGCGGTATGCATCCAACCTCTTATCGTGACAGGTATATTGACTCCAGACATGTTTGACAATCAACTTTGAATCACCTAGGGCCCGAAGGTAGGTGATTCCCTTCCTTAATGCAAATAGGAGTCCAAGGACCAAGGCCTTGTACTCCATGACATTGTTCATGTAGTTGAACTATAGCCTATAGGATGCGAGGAATGATTTTCCATGTGGGTTGATTAGTTCCACTCCAGCTCCACAACCTTGTTTGGATTAGGATCCATCAAACTTAAGGGTCCACAAGTCATCATTTTTTGTTTGGGGCTGGGAAGATGAAGCAGTATTTGGATTATTTTTGGGAGGCTTGGGATAAGTCTCCTCGTACACTGATGGTACGTGGGTGAGGTTTATTTTTGGAGAAATTTTTGGTTGGGATTCCCAGACAAACGGTGCCGGAGAGGTGCCACTAGCAGAAGTACTGAGTCCCGGGGAATTAGCTGTGTGTTCTTTTCTCTGGAGGGCATCAATGTGCCAGGTGGTGGTGGTAAGGAAAGGCTCACACTCTAGCTCTGAATGTTTTTGGTAATGTACCCAACACCAAGTACTAGACAAGAGTGTGGTGAGGGTTGCTGCAGCACCCTGAGAGTTAACCTTAACTCTCAATTTTTCTTCCAGGTTCTGGGTTCTCTGTAGAACTATGGGATCCTCCCCGAGGGTGAAATCAAATGTTAGGATTTCAAGGGGTTGGTACACCCCTGGGGAGGTTTCAAAGAATAAGATATCATTTACCCTCCCGACTTTGGTGAGGGCCTATTTCATCTGGGGTTCACTTTCAACCTGGATCTTGTTAGATTCTCCTTCCCAGGGAAGCCATAAGTGGGAGAAGTAAGTCAAAAAGTATCCATTCAGGGACTTAGACCAATTCTGACTTAGCAACATCCCATAGGTTTTTTGGATATCTACCACTTGGATGTCGATCATGCTGGCTATTTTGGGGTCTTGGATTAGTTAAATCCAAACGTTATTCAGTTCACCCACCATCTTCACAACAGTTTTGTCCAGTTGGATTACTGCACCGTTAGATGGGGTGGGTCAAAATTTGAGATTTTGGCATATGGATAGAGGCATGATGTTTTGCGAATCCCCATAATCTACTAGGAAGTTGTGTATGTTTTTCCCTTGTATGTTCAGGCCTAGCAAGAAGGGAGGATCTTCAATATTTCCCTGGAAGACAGCCGCGTTGGTGTCCTCAAAAGAGACAGTCTTGGGCGGGTGACTGACAGCTTTCGGGTTTCCCAAGAGCTTCAGAAGAGACTTCTTCTGCTCAGGATAGTTCAGTAAAACCTCCATCAAGGTCATGGAGATGGTGGTTTTTTCTAACACCTTCGTGATATAAAAACCTCCCTCCCAATAATTGGTGGCTTCCCTCGGCCGGGCCCTTCACTTGGTTAGAGCTAGAACCTTTTGGAGGGAGAGACCGATCAGTTGTATTGTCCCAGGGAGGAGTGTCCTTGGGAGGTGTGGGTGTGTAAACTATTCCTTTACCAGCCTGACTCCAAGTATTGTAGGGAGCCCTTGGGTTGGTGAAGGCATTGGCCTCAAAGGCTAGAATTGACTCATCAAAGAATCCCTGGAGTTCAGATTCTTCTTCGTCTTCTTTGGTGGTCCCAAAGAAGATGGTCTCATAGGTGAATGCACCGTGAGTGGGATCTTGCGTGGGGGAGTAGGATCAGAAATTTGTTGTCTGTCTAGCTGGGAAATCATGATGACCTTCTCCAGCGTGGCACAATTTACCTCATTGTGGGAGCCTGTGTCATGCAATCTACACCAATTGGTCATGGGTTGGAAGTCCGCGAATGGCATGAAATGGGATGGTCCAGCATTACCCTAGTTGGTGTTTTGGTTCAGAGGTGAACCTCAGGTATTGGCATTGTTATTCCATTGTTGTTGGTTGGGTCGAGGCCCATTGTTGAAATTTCTTCCTCTGGTATTGTTGTTTCGTTGGCCAGAGAAAATATTTCCTCTCTGAGAATTGGAATTCTGGGGTGCATAGGACCGCGCCTTCAGGTGACCCATGCCCATGGTCAGGGTGGACAACATTTTCCGGAGGGATTCAACCTTGGTGGTCAACTGGGTTTTTATGTCATAGTGTAATGGTTATTTCTTGGTTTCCCAGGAAGGCAATAGTGTTCACCGGAGTTGAGGGTGGCAATCCTCCAGCTGTCGATGACTAGAAGAAAGGCACTCTGGGTGGTTGTGTCTGTGGTTGTTACATTGATTGTGGCTGGTTCCAAGGAAAATATTCTAGACCCGATGTTGTTTGGGTTTGTGATGGATACACATACCAGACCTGCTGGTCTATCACCGGTGGTAGGGGATTCATGGCCATCACGGGGGTACCCATTGCCTAATTAGGGTTATCCCCTGGCGTAAGAAGTTCCATCAGGGATCATGTTGAATGGTGCACTCTACCCAATCCCACCTAGGGATTTGTTGAGGCCATGAGATAGCTCTAAGGCTAGGTTATAAACCTTTGCCAAAGTGTCTTGGTTGCCCAGGATGGTAGTTCTCCAAAGGAGAGTGGAAACGAAGGGGTCCATCACGTTGAGATAGGTTTGAATAGTCACTTCCACAGATGGGATGAAGGGACCCATGCACCACTTTAGGGGGCATTGGAACTGGTGGTTGAATGCTATAAGGGGTTCATTCAGTTCCTTCTTGATAGAAATGAACTAGCTGTGGGACCACATAGGGTCCACGTATACGCAGAAGGCAGCTAGGAAGGCGTATTCCATATCCTACAAATTGTTAATGGAGTTGGTGGGAAGATTAAGGTACTAGTTCAATTCATTCGGTCCTAGGGACAGAGGGAACATCCAGGTCACAACATCTTGATATTGGATCCAATCTCAGTTCATGGCATCTTTATATGCCTATAGATGCTCTTCTATAGTTCGTGAGCCTAAGTGGTCATATCGGGGACAAATCTTTTCAGGGTGTGGAGGTAAATTGTTGGCTACACCTGAAAAAGTTCCCATTGGGGAATCGATATTTCCAAAATATGCATCCATTGGGGGAGTTGGGTTTTGATTGGGTTGAGCGTTGATCACTAGGATCAACTAGGGGACTTGGGTACTCAGTGGTACGCTAGATCCCCAGATGATGGTGGCTAGTTTGGCTTTCGGGGTTCGTTTCTTTTGAGCTAGAGGCTTGAGTTCAACAAACCTTTTGGGGTTGGGAGCTGATCTAAGGATTCTTTTGAATCTTTCTGGTGAGAATGATCCAATCCCACTGAAGGCTTGACTCCTAAAACTATGGCTTGGGGAACCCTTGGGTGGTGTAAAATTTAAATCTTCAAAGGGGAATGAGTTCATGCCCTCTTTCTAGCGCCAGTTTGTGTTGATGGGACTTTATGACTGGGTCCGCCAACAGAGATAAGTTGTCACTGAGTACTGGGGTACCAGCCAACTTTGCCTGTAAAGGTTGTCTAGGGAAGTGAGATTCCCCAGGCCTCCAAGCATGTGAGAGTCGGGTCTCAATAGTACAGGGCTTGGTTGAGAGATGTGAATGTTTTTGTTTGATGGGGATAGTTGGTTACCTTCAACTCATCTTTTTAAAGGATTCAAGTGTGTGCAGTTTCCTACAAGCGCGCATTAATTTCACAAATAAAATTCAAAATATACTGCAGATTTAGAAGGGTTTCATCTACCTATAGTCATGTTCAACATTCAAAACATCAACAATTCTCTAACACACTACACTAAATACCAAAGAAATATACAACCACCAGTTCATATTTTATTAGTAGCAAAGGAAAGGAGGTCGTTAATCTACTTTGAGTATCAGAGAAAAGGACATAAAGAACATGAAACATAAAATACCATTAACTTAGAAGAGAGAATGCTAACAACATCATCAAGAGAACTCTTCCTTCCTCATTAACATCTTTTCTAGCAAGCACTGGTGCATGGTAGATTGATAACTCCAAGGGAGAATTTAACTACTGAAAGCTTAAAACTATGGAGCATTGATCTCTGCAACTCAGAAATGAGAAAACTAGATTGCTATTAACTATGGACTGCAAAATCATCAATTTCACCGACCCTTGGAATGAGGTCAGACTTATTATTTATACACATTTCTTGTCCTCAATCTAAACCTAACTTACTTTACACTCTAAAATATAATACATTATCCTGTGGCCAGTACTGCCTGCACCATGCTACAAAATACCTCAAGACAGAAAAGGTCTGACATGTTAGAAGAATAAGACAAGAAAAGTAGAGTGGAAGAATTAGCCTTGAGAAGAGAGCCAGGGAGAGAGAGAAGAAATCTGATCCCCTGGGGATCGAGGCTACATGCCTCATAAATGGGAGAGCGGCGTGCTGTCTCCAATGCGCCAGGTGTAACATTGAAGCGACACCTTGGGAAGACCATATGTCAAAAAATCTCTTGTCAATCCGACGTGCCTTATTGTAGTTACCTATCCTCTAACAACCTTTATTAACCACCTTGAAAGTGACCAGTCGGTCTTGAGAACCAGGACACGGGTCACTTTAAAGAATACAATTTTTTGGATCCAAAACTCTAGGATCTGGGAGCTAGGCTCACAATGAATAAAGAATATAAAACATTCCTCCTAGAAGTTTTCCCTGACACCGAGAGAATATTTATTGCTTCTTTCTATCGATGAAGATCTGGAGGAGATGGGAGATCCCATCTTCATCAATGTCTTTAAGGCTAGCCCGATGATACTTGGCCACCTCAATCTGCTCACCCAGGTCTGGAACATTTGCCTTAAATTCTTTAGCCATCCTAGCTACATCGTGACCTTTGAGCACCATGTGAGTTATTCACATCATTTTTCCTCCGTCTATCCCCTCTGGGGATTGGTACCTTGATTCCATAATTCATCAAACTTCCCCAAAACATATTCCTTTGGCGTGCATGTGTCGGTGCTAAATAGATCAACTCCGGAGGCCTTCAAAACAAAAGACTTATATAAATTGAAATAATATTGGACTGCATTGACCATATCATGCAGGGTCCTCACCAATTGCTTGATCAACCCTAATGTGAGGTCAAGTGTAGAGTGCTGGGTCTTTATAAAGTCAAATGACTCTTCTCCCAAAATTCCAGACTCAGAGACAATCTCCTCTCTAATGCCGATGAGTTCTTCTAAGTCAACCTTCCATGCCTCATAATTCTTGATATCTCCCTCCCATATGGAGATGGTAGTTTCAGCCTGGTGTAAGATATGGTGGGCCACGTATAGGTTTGGGAGTGTGGATACCAGGAAACACTGGACGTTTCCCAACTGTAAGGCAACCCATTCATCAACCGCTTGGGCGTTTCTTTTCATTGCCCGTAATGAGTCTATGTCACCTTGAGGGAGTGGTGCATTTGATGTAGAGGTCCTGAGAAGAATAACGCTAATGGGTTGGGCTAGCTTAGTCAGAAGTCCCATGAGGTTTTCATTTTTCTCCTTCTCTGCCTTGAAATTTTGGGCCTATTTTTCATAGCGAGCCTCTACTGCCTTTGCTGCTTCTTTCAACAGGTCTGATTCACCCTGTTTTCCTCTCTTCCCTAGTGACACCTCTATGACATTGTAATCTCCAGCCTTAGCCATTGCCTCATTCACATCTGGGGAAGGTGTCATGATTATTGTGACTGTTTCTCCACCCAGCTCGGTCCGAAGAGTGTGGATTGTCTGGGATTTTTTAGCCTTTGGCAGGTTTTGTGCCTGAGCCATCATCTCTGCCAAGGAAAGATGGGCTTTGGGTGTTGCTGGGGCCTTTATCTTTTGAGATTCCACCAACCACTGTGGCAGTAGGGGTGGCTTTGCAGCCAAAGTCTGCTCATGTGATTTCTCCCCGAGATCTTGTTGTTCCCCTTCAACACTATGAGCTTCTTCTGGATCCTTCCCTGTATCTTTTGACTCACCGGAGATGTTTTCTCCTGTGATACGTGTGTCATTTACCCCACTGTCTATATCCTTGGAAATATTTGGATCATCATTGGTTACCCCAGGGTTCTCTTCTTCAGCCTGTCATTGTTCTTCATCAACCTCTGTTGCTGGGATGTTCTCTTCTACTGGTACATCTTCTAGAGGTGAGGGAGGTGTCGGGCCAAGATTTAATGTTTGGGCCATAGTGATTACCTCCCCAAATGTTACCTTTGGGAGTGGCATCTGGAACATGGTGGTTGGGGTCACGCTTGTTTGCGTGGGTTTGGTTTCCCCAACCGATGCCATTTGTTCATTTTGCATCTGTTGGCCTGGAGCTCCCATAACCTATATTTTCAGGACTCTGGAGGTATTCACCTGTTCCTGCCCCTTTTCTTCTTTCATTTGTGCTTCCTAATCTTATGCAGGTTCTTTCTCTGGAGCTTCCTCCTCCATGGCAATTTCTTCCATCGGCTGTATGATGTCTCCCTACAAATTCCCAAACTCATCAATTCTAAATACATTGTCAAATTCTGCATGGGGAGGAGGATTTTCTGGGATGTGTTCTGGTTCTTTCTCCAGCTCTGGGGAGTTAGAAGAAATGATTTGTACTTCTAGGATGTGCGACATCCCAAGCTTTGGTTCTATCCTTGGCTTTGGATTGAGCCTTTTATTTCACCTGGTAACCAAAGGAGGCCTTGCATCTCTTAGGGCTGCCTACTCCTCTTCTGCCCCCATTCCTGTTGCTCTGACCATCAATGCTGCTGGTGAAGGGGAAGAGGGAGGATAGTGTTGGTTGTATTTCTTGTTTTGGCAGTTCTCCTGGTTCCTTGTCTTGTTCTCTGTGCTATGGTGTATCCAATTTAGTTACCTCTTGTTCAGGCTGGCCTTACCTTTGTCATGTTTTCAGGTTTTCAAGTCTACACTTAACCAAATTTGCAAATAACCTGAAAACCCTGGGCTTTCCAAATGATAAACGTTACATTTAAACCCTAGGTCATGGCGCGTTCTTTTTCAAAATTACTTTTTATATTCACTTAAGGCATGTGTTTTAATTTAAATCACCTCATTGCGTTACCCCGAGCAAATATTCCCATTGTCTTCCCGACTGTGCATTTTCCTTATGTCGCATAGTCTCATGTAAGTTCAGCATATTCCTTTGGCCTACTGAGACTCAGCGATTCTTTTCATATCGCGTAGTCGCGATGAGCCCATGTCTAGTTTTAATCTGTGTGCGAGTGGGCGACGAGCTATTTTGAAAGGGAATTGCGCAATCACGATATGTTTATGAGTAGTTTTTATCTATCTGCGACTGAGTGGGTTCAATGTATATCATGCAGTCGCGATGTCTTATGGAAGTCAAGTTTTAAGTTCGCGAGTCAGCGATGAGTAAAAAATTGTATATCACGCAGTCGCTGATGAGTTATGTTATCTCTATCTTGCTGTGCGACTGGGCGAGTCTTGTTTAAAATTAAAGCAGTCACGCACCCGTGTCAAGTTTTTATGTCAATATCATAAGTGCGCGATTGCACGATGAGGTCATGTTCTAGTGGTTGCTCACTCGCGCAATGTTTTAACTTGGTTGTATTTTGTAGTGCGAGTGCGCGACGAAGGCATAAAATACTGATATGAAGATGTATCGCTCAGTTGCATAAGTCATTTTCAAGATCCGTAGTAGTCTGTGACTGAGCGACAAAGGAAATCACTCAACACCTCGCTCACTCGCTGATGCTTTGAGGCGATCAAAAATCAACTCGCGAGCATGCGACAAGTTAGAAGGGAAAGGCGTCTCTCACTCACCGATCAACAAAGAAGAAAGAAAAAGAGCTCGCGAGTAGGTGACTAAAGAAAGAAAATACACAGTCGCGCACTCGCGGTGAGGCATGAAGTGAAATTTAAGAGCTCACGAGTTTGCGATGAGCCAAAGGACAGAAGTCATCGCTCATTCATGCATGAGATGAAAGTTGAGGTATAAGTTGAGCGAGTGTGCGACCAGACAAGGTATGCAGTAAAGGAATGAATGTCGCTCACTCGTCCAAATCAAAAAGTGCAGTTTAAACAGATGGCGAGTGTGTGATGATGGAATAGATGAAAGAAAAGATGCATAATCGCTCAGTCGCCAGGACTCAGGTAAAATGAAATATTAGCTCGCGAGCGTGCGACGAGTTAAAAAGGGAAAATATCGCTCACTCGCATGAACCCAAGAGCCAAAGCATAAAAGCTTGCGAGTGTGCGACAGACATGAAATAAGGTTCAAAGATAACTTGTCGCTCACTCGCAGAAGGTGAAAAGTGGAGCGATGATGGATGGCGAATAGGCGACCAGTTGAATAAAAGGGGTGCGTCGTGCACTCGCAAGGATCTTCCTAGAAGTGAAAAATGTAGCAGCAGTGTAGACAGAGCACATGAACTGTTAGAGCAGAATTTATTAAAGGAGGGTGCATTAAAATGTTTGCTTAAAACTTGCAAATACATTGTAAAGCTTCCACAGGCATTAGAGAAAAGCTTCTCTGTTGTTTTGTTTTGAAAATCTGGCAGAGATGTAATTGTCAGCACAGAATAGAGAGAGGGCTTTTGAAAAATTTTCAAGTTGAAATCTGCAGTGGTGAATCCATACAAAGGGGCGCCCTGGCTTGTAAGACAATCTCATGGTCTTCATTTTCATGGATATCATGTTATTGATGAGCAATTTTGATGGAAAAATCTAGGAAAATGAGTAAGCCCAGTCGCGCACTCGCACAAGGCAAATTTGGAGCCAGTCATGGATGCAGATAGGGATTTAATGTTTGCCAGTTAGAAGTGTCAGGATAAGTTTGCAAAGGCATTTAACTTGCAAAGAAATCAAATTTTGTTCTAGATGCATGATTTATGTTTCATCTGTGAATTAGATGGGGAATAAGATTGGATTTCCTTCCAGATGCATGATAATATTGACTAAAGGAACAAGCAATGTCTACAAACATTAAAGAGCATTGACGACAATTTAATGGAAAGATCAGATATTTTTGCAATTAGATATGTGACAGATTTCAAAGATATTTTCAACAGATGAAATCAGATTTGTTGGAATTTTTAGTGGGAAAGGAAAGAGATATTTTAAAGACATATCAAATGTTTTCTCAGGCAGGTGGAGTTGAAAAATTGATTAATTAATCAGATATTTTGAAAAGATGAGTGCAGATCAGATTTGAGAGAAGGACATGTGTCAAATTTTGAGAAGCGTTAGGGTTTCTCCTTCTCCTATATCTTTCTTTCTTTCCTCGGTTGTAAGGGCTCCTTTCCTCTGCTCTGTTTTGGTTTTTCCTGCAGATGTCCAGAGCAGGTTACCATTTGTTTGGAGATTTTATTTGTAAAGCTTGCTTCTTTTTCATGTTTACTTCTTGAGTTTATTCTCTGGATATCTTGAAGTAATTTGGATTAATGAGAATACAGTGCAGTTCCTATTCATTATTGTCTTGTCTCTTTTGACTGTGGTTTGTGCTCTAGTATAGTTCATTTGTAAGGCATCTAGAATATACCTACTACAAGGTAGTGT
>MU226082.1:185597-210120 GCA_018584345.1 Thuja plicata
TATTCAGGAAATAGAACCTTTGAACTTTCATGTTCAACACATATTGATTTTGACAGAGAAAATGAATCAGTGCATTCTGATTTTGACATATGTGATACTGTTTCTTCTTGCACTCCTTCTTCATTCAACTATAATAAAATTCAGTTTGACTTATCAGATGATGAGGTTTTCAATGTGGTTTCAGATTCAGTAGATGCGAAAAATCCAAGTATTGAAGAGAGTTCTGATTTAGAGAATAGTGTAGATTTTGAATCTTGTTTTGATTCTAGGTCTTCCTTTGAACTATTTGATGATGGTCAATCAGTGGCTCAAGTTTCGAAAGAAGAAATTCAATGTGCTGGTATTTTCCCTCCCACCCACCACTTTTCTATGAGCTTGTTTAATGATGATGAAATGCAAGATCCTCCTATTTTTGATGCTGAGATTGTTGCTCCATATCCTACGATGATTTATCATGTTATTTCTGATGAATCTCCTAAGTTTGATAATCATTTTCCAAATGATGAGGCCTCTGAAATTTTGCATGGAGATCAAGGTATGTTTTCTCTTGAGATGCAATTGATGGATATGAAGGAAATTAATAATGCTTGCCCAAGCAGTATGACAGATATTGAGTATCCCCCTTTTCAGTTGAATGGTGAGTTTTTAAGTTGTGGCTTACAAATCAAAGGTGAGAATAGTCACAAGTATCAAATTATATTTTTATCTGATGACTGTGATATATATATGCCACAAAATTTTTATGATGAAAATCTGCATAATGTTTATGGAAGCTCATATGAAGAATATGCAGATTTGTTGCCATATGATGAGTTGATACATGATGACAGTAGTTTGAATCAGACAGTTAAGAGTGGAAATGTTATCATATTTTTGAAACATGGGGCAGAGAGCTTTGTGTTTGACAGAGGTAAGAATTAATCTCAGTTTGTGGGGCTTTGGGCCTCTTGTTGATAATGTACATACTGTACAGTGGCTTTCCCTTTTAGTTGTGTGTTTGCTTTCAGTTAGAGGTTTTTCGGTTTTTGAAGAGAGAGAAAGTTTTGAAAGTTGAGAAGAGGAGAAAGAGAAAAGATAAAATCTTATTTTAAAGTTTTGGGGTGGTCTGCTACTCCAGAGATCTGTGGTTCTCAGTATAAACTTACATTTAACCATCCTCAGTCAGAGCCACTGTTGGTTGTATTTCTTGTTTTGGCAATTTTCCTGGTTCCTTGTCCTATTCTTTGTGCTATGGTGTATCCAATTTAGTTACCTCTTGTTTAGGCTGGCCTTACCTTTGTCATGTTTTCAGGTTTTCAAGTCTACACTTAACCAAATTTGCAAATAACCTGAAAACCCTAGGCTTTCCAAATGATAAACGTTACATTTAAACCCTAGGTCATGGCACGTTCTTTTTCAAAATTAATTTTTATATTCAGTTAAGGCATGTGTTTTAATTTAAATCGCCTCATCGCGTTACCCCGAGCGAATATTCCCATTGTCTTCCCGACTGTGCATTTTCCTTATGTCGCATAGTCTCATGTAAGTTTAGCATATTCCTTTGGCCTACTGAGACTCAGCAATTCTTTTCATATCGCGTAGTCGCGATGAGCCCATGTCTAGTTTTAATCTGTGTGTGAGTGGGTGACGAGCTATTTTCAAAGGGAATCGCGCAATCGCGATATGTTTATGAGTAGTTTTGATCTGTTTGCGACTGAGCGGGTTCAATATATATCGCGCAGTCGCGATGTCTTATGGATGTCAAGTTTTAAGTTCACGAGTCAGTGACGAGTAAAAAATTGTATATCGTGCAGTCATTGATGAGTTATGTTATTTCTATCCTACTGCGTGACTGGGCGAGTCTTGTTTAAAATTAAAGTAGTCGCGCACCTGCGTCAAGTTTTTATGTCAATGTCATAAGTGCGTGATTGCATGATGAGGTCATGTTCTAGTGGTCACTCACTCGCGCAATGTTTTAACTTGGTTGTATTTTGCAGTGCGAGTGTGCGACGAAGGCATAAAATATTGATATGAAGATGTATCGCTCAGTCACATAAGTCATTTTCAAGATCAGTAGCAGTCTGCGACCGAGTGACAAAGGAAATCACTCAACGCCTTGCTCACTCGCTGATGCTTTGAGGTGATCAAAAATCAACTCACAAGCATGCGACGAGTTAGAAGGGAAAGGCGTCGCTCACTCGTCGATCAACAGAGAAGAAAGAAAAAGAGCTCGCAAGTAGGCGACTAAAGAAAGAAAATACACAGTTGCGCACTCGCGGTCAGGTATGAAGGTAAATTTAAGAGCTCGCGATTTTGCGATGAGCCAAAGGATAGAAGTCATCGCTCACTCGCGCATGAGATGAAAGTTGAAGTATAAGCTGAGCGAGTGTGCGACCAGACAAAGTATGCATTAAAGGAATGAATGTCGCTCACTCGCCCAAATCAAAAAGTGCAGTTTAAACTATGGCGAGTGTGAGATGATGGAATAGATGAAAGAAAAGATGCATAATCGCTCAGTCGCCGGGACTCAGGTAAAATGAAATATTAGCTCGTGAGCGTGTGATGAGTAAAAAAGGGAAAACATCGCTCACTTGCATGAACCCAAGAGCCAAAGCATAAAAGCTTGCGAGTGTGCGACAGACATGAAATAAGGTTCAAAGATAACTTATCGCTCACTCCCAGAAGGTGAAAAGTGGAGCAATGATGGATGGCGAGTATACGACCAGTTGAATAAAAGGGGTGCGTCGCTCACTTGCAAGGATCTTCCCAGAAGTGAAAAATGTAGCAGCAGTGTAGATAGAGCACATGAACTGTTAGAGTAGAATTTATTAAAGGAGGGTGCATTAAAATGTTTGCTTAAAACTTGCAAATACATTATAAATCTTGCACAGGCATTAGAGAAAAGGTTCTCTGTTGTTTTGTTTTGAAAATCTGGCAGAGATGTAACTCTCAGCACAGAACAGAGAGAGGGTTTTTGAAAAATTTTCAAGTTGAAATCTGCAGTGATGAATCCATACAAAGGGGCGCCTTGGCTTGTAAGACAATCTCATGGTCTTCATTTTCATGGATATCATGTTATTGATGAGCAATTTTGATGGAAAAATCTAGGAAAATGAGTAAGCCCAGTCGCGCACTCGCACAAGGCAAATTTGGAGCCAGTCATGGATGCAGATAGGGATTTAATGTTTGCCAGTTAGAAGTGTCAGGATAAGTTTGCAAAGGCATTTAACTTGCAAAAAAATCAGATTTTGTTCTAGATGCATGAGTTAAGTTTCATCTGTGAATCAGATGGGGAATAAGATTGGATTTCCTTCCAAATGCATGATAATATTGACTAAAGGAACAAGCAATGTCTGAAAACATTAAAGAGCATTGACGACAATTTAATGGAAAGATCAGATATTTTTGCAATCACATATGTGACAGATTTCAAAGATATTTTCAACAGATGAAATCAGATTTGATAGAATTTTCAGTGGGAAAGGAAAGAGATATTTTAAAGACATATCAGATGTTTTCACAGGCAGGTGGAGTTGAAAAATTGATTAATTAATCAGATATTTTGAAAAGATGAGTGCAGATCAGATTTGAGAGAAGGACATGTGTCAAATTTTGAGAAGGATTAGGGTTTCTCCTTCTCTTATATCTTTCTTTCTTTCGTCGGTTGTAAGGGTTCCTTTCCTCTGCTCTGTTTTGGTTTTTCCTGCAGATGTCCAAAGCAAGTTACCATTTGTTTGGTTTTTCCTGCAGATGTCCTTTCTCTTGTCATAAAGGAGTTTTCCTTCAAGTATAATCAGTATACTATCATTTTAAGTTTGTGATACAAGAAAAAGTGCTAACAGAGAGATCGGTCTGGTCATGAGCACCGGAGTAGCCAACTATGTGATCAATTTATCCTTCATTTGCTGGGAGGTTGCCAGTGTCTACTTTAGTTTCTCTTTTGTGGGGGTCTCATGTAGGGTTGGAGTTCCCATTATTATTTTTCCTTTATCCTCTTCATGTGAAGAGGTTCCAGCCCTAGAAGTTAGCTTCTGTACCGTCGAGCCAACTCTGCGGGTGCTCTCGGGGCATACCCTCTTGAAATATTTGTGGCTACGCTTGACCACATCATGATTGATGTCTTCAATGGTCGGCCCCTCCTAGGAATTCCAATCCACCAGTGGGAGGTCCATCTTGTCAACTCCCCTTTCCTTGTACTGGGGATCTATTATGGACCTGGTGTCTGAGAAGTCATCCATAAATTTTTGGAGCTTCAATCTTTCCATCATCCCCATAGTCATACGGATGAAATGCCAACTTTGGACTTCAACATCATCTTGGAAATCCTCCCAGAAGTCCCCCATGTGAAATTTGTGGGGTTCTGATGCCCAGGGAAGCATCGTTGCAATTTTTCCAAGCAGATCAAAGTTCTTCCATGCTAGATAAAATTCTGCCAACTTTAGGCTTTTGAGTTTGCTGTCTGTCTCCTTGGCTGCAGCCAGACTGCACATGTAATTCCCAAAAGTGATTGGGAATGGAACATTCACCACCTTCTTTAGAGTGTATAAGGCATGCAACTCCAAAATTTGTTTGTAATATTCTAAGAGGATTATTTTGTTCCCACAATGTTTGGGTAACAAGTAAGGTTTCCCAGAGAATCTAGTTATCCGAATGTAGGTATGTTGCTAGAATTGGATGTAGTAATGGCCATAACTTATGACTAGATCCATTTCCTCCTTGGAGAGGAAGTACCTGACATCCCAGGTAGATGTGAGTAGATTGTAGTAGATGAAGGCGTCATTCACCTGTAGAAGCTGGGGAAACTAGCCTCCCATTGAATTTGTGGGAAATAATCCCAGGGAGCCTTTTGACTAGGGCTGATCCCAAGTACACCTGATGTGTGTAACTCATTAGTGATGGGTCGTTGTTGTGCTATGGCCCAGAGAACATAATACATCATATAGAATTTGTGGGTTCAAGCCACCTGAAGGAACTGAGAGTCTACATGATTAGAAATGATGGCGACCCAATCAAAGTATTGCTTACCGGTGGAGATGCCAAGAAAAAAGTAGTACATCAACCCCAAGAAATCTTGGGCATAGGGTTTCCTGAAGATCTGACATAGTGCTATAATCCCTATTTGGATACTTTCTTTGAACTCAGATCAGGGGATTTCTAACTTTATTCTTTTGGGGTCCTTCTTCAGGGTCTTGAGCCAATGCTTCTTCAAATATTACCGGGCCATGAGATCTATCTTCTGAAATTTCCCCAAAGCATTAGATCTGATCACGATGACTGGTTCATCAAACTGGGGAATCCCTAGACCTGCCTAAAAAGTTGTAGCATCGAGAGACACCATTGGGGTGGGATATTCGATCGGGACTGGGGTGACAAGCATGACAGCCCGGATGGAGGAGTTGTAGTGTGCTGCAAGGGTGAGAATGAGCTCTTGGGCTTGCACCAAGCATGGGAAACAAGCAGCCTTCAGGATCCCAAAATCCCTGATATTGATTGCCAACAGATCCTTGGACTGTCATTGAATAAACATTATCTTAACCAGGGCCTGCATTTCTACCCACATTCTGACGCTGGTGTCGATGATCAACTGGACTTTGGATTCAATCTTTGATCCCATAACAACATTGTCCTTCATATATTTCATGCTGAGGGGTAGTTTCTCTAAGGCCCTCTTGATTTTGGATCTGATGGCTGCCCTGGTGACCAGCATGGAGGGGAGCTCCGGACTCCCAGGTGGTGAAGATGCGGAAGCCTCAAACATAGTGAAAGTGTGTTGTTTTGAAAACCTACAAGGTAAGGTGACTATTAGAATTCATAGATAAATAATACTCTAGGATCCAAAGATCTTACCACCAAGGCACGTCCTTCACCTAAAAAGTTAGTTTAGGTCCAAAATCCTAAAAAGGTATATATATAATGTAGACTTAGGAAATTAACTACTATCCGAGCCCGGGGGTTTCAACATACTTAACAAAAGTAAGATGTGGGTTGGATGAGGACAAAGGACCTAGAGTCTGGAAAACTAAATGTGAGAAAAAAGTGATTTGTCAGGGCCACGTGGGCATCACATGGCTTAGCAATAAATGGGAAGTTATGGCGACAATGATGCAAACTGTCTGAACTTGTGAAAAGTGCAGGCCACTTGGACATTATTAATTACATGCATGGGACATAAATGCAACATGAGGATTGATTGATGGAGGAGAGAGAAAACCACCTGGTTGAAAGTAGCCAAGAGCTGAGCTCTAACCAGGTGGTATTCGGCCGTGAGCCAACTTGCAAACCTAGACAAAACATAGGTGAATCTCAGTGATCTCAACGCGAGACCAGATGAATATAAATGAAATATACAACTAAATACATCGGGGCTAAGGGATATACATAAGAAATGGTAGAGGTCTGAAGGCCAAGATGTATATACACAAAGATACAGATTTATAGAATATATACATGAGCCCTTTGCAAGCCTACATAACACCTACATGACCAATTCTAAGGCAAAAATACAACATATACATTAACCTACAACTGTGCAAAGGGCGGAAAACCCTCTGGTAGAGCCAACCCACCAACGGGTGGTGAACCAAAATAGAAGACACGAAGGTGAGAACACAAACCAAAATGAAGTGAAACCAGGATGGACAAAGAAGAACTAGAGAACCTACCTGGAAACCCAAAGAATGTTAAGGAAAGAAAGGCACTAGGATCATTCTGCAATAGCTATACCTTTGAATAATCAGGAATAGTCACCAAAGATCAACTCATAGTTATCCACTAAGCTCAAAGTAATTCATAGTTAATCGCACTCAAATCACCAAGGAACCGCTCTGAAAATCTCTAAGTGTTTTTAACCATGGTAACTGTGAATGTGACATGTAATTTTTATTTATACCCAAGGTAAAAATCATGTTACCCTCTTTCCTACAAACTCTAGAACAAGCAGACCTCCGGACTTTGGGCCCAGGGATTTTGCGCGACGATGTCTTCTTACAAAAAAGAAGACATCATGGCGGAGAATCCCAAAGTCCAAAGTCTGGCTCTAGAAAGAACAACCAACTCTGGGACCAGATCCTAGAGACACGAAAGACAAAAGCAAGAGAAAACAAACCTCATGGGAAGGAAAACCTGGAGAAGAAACAACAAAAACAAAAAGGGACAGAAAACAAGGCATGGGCCAAAAACAAAAAAAAGTGGACCCAACATTTTTCACACAAAATGTAGGGACGGGTATGCAGGGCATAACACATTCCAGCAGAAAGTACCCCATGCACAAGTGAATGCAGTCTTTTCTTGGTCTTCTGGCGCAATTTTGATTTGGTTATAGCCAGAGAAACCGTCCATTAGAGAGTACATCTCATACCTTTTTGTCATATCCACAATCATATCAATGTTGGGTAGTGGAAAATCATCTTTTGGACATGCCTTATTCAAGTCCCTAAAGTCTGTGTAGACTCTAATAGATTTGTCAACATTTGACACTGGAACTATGTTGGAGATCCATTCTGCATAATTAATGGCTCTGATGAACCCATCTTTTAGAAGTTTCTCCAACTCTGCCTTGACGAGTAAAGCCACATGTGGATGCATCTTCCTAATTTTTTTATTGACTGGTTTCACACCTGGAGCTATTGATAAGTGATGCATGATAAGATCAGGATCTACACCAGGCATGTCAGAGTATGTCCATGCAAAATTTATCTTTTTCTCCTTGAAGAAATCTATGAATACCTTGATTTGTTCTATAGATAATGACTTAGCCACATGAATGATGTGTGGATGTTCTTCTATACCCAGATTTACTGGCCGAGTTGGCTCAATTAGCACCGATGAGCATTCTTGGAAATGACTTAGAAGAACATCAAGTATCTCATCCTCAGGCGCCTTAGAGAGGTTTTCACCTTTGGATACATCTTTTCTTTTTAATTTTTTTGGCTCTGACACTGCCACAATGTGGTTTTCATCATCAGAGCACCTATTTTTTATTCTTTTGATTTTATGACTAAGATTCTTGATATCAGCCTCAATCATGTTGACACTTTCTTCACTAGTGGAGGATGTTATAGGTTCGATAGTGTGAAGGTAGCAGGCTAGAGCATAGTCATTCTGGAATGTAAGGACTTCATTGGATGAGGTAGGGGAATTCTAGTCTATTAGCTCAGGATGTTGGAGTGATAGAGAAGTGGTAGGTTCAAGTGCATTCACAGTATAGTCATCGAAAGCATTGACTAGTAAGCTGAGAGCTAAATTGATCTCATCCAAAGGTATGTTCGAATCCTTTTGACTCTTAACGACTGAAGTAGAAGACATGTTAACATTTATGGACTCAAACTCATTAGACCTTTCACTAGACCCCTCACTTACGTCGAGAAGATTTTCATAGGATCCTTCTGACAAACTATCAAACTCATATTTATGAGAATGTGTGTCCAAACTCTGACTGGGATGTTTTCACCATGAAGGCTTGGGAGTTCTTGCGACACCAGCCTGTTCTTGTGCCAACTTCTCTTGAAATTCTAGAGGTATGTACCACTCACCTTGGAAATTGAGGTCTTGTAACACTTTCCATTGTTCGTAGGTCAATGCATCAAATGGAGTGGTTTTATCAGAATCACTGTCAATATCAACTGTACTGACATGTAGTACAAAATTATCTGGCTCAGCAAAGAATGCTTCTAGGTCTGGAGGAATGGGGTAAGGAAAGAAATCCTCATTGGAGCTATCCTCTATGGTGTCAACTATGGCTGTGCTTTTTGGTTCTAGTGGAGGATCTAGTTTTGGAACAAATTTGTTAATCCCTAGATGAAACAGGATCTTCTTGAAGCCTAGACCATTTTTTTCTTTCATATTTTGACCCGTAGCTTTAATAGGTTCAACTAACCCATTACCATTTACTCCTATTGGACCACTCCCTTTGTACCCAAAGAATTTCATAATTTTAAGACCTTCACTATTGGGATTTAGTTCACAAGCTGGGGTAGTCTATTCAGATATGTTCTTTCCTTTGCAAAGCCAAGCCTTAATAGCTCTTTCCTCATATTCATCTTCTAATGGTGTTGAAGCCCATACAAAGGCACCATCATAAACTATCTCAGGAGGAGTAGAAGATCTATTGTTCTTAGAGGGTCTCCCATAAGAACAAGGAGATGGAGGTAGAGCTACTAATGATAGCATGGGTTCTATTTGATACCCTCCCATGCCTGTCTTTTATTTTCAAGGTTTTTTCCATGTATCTAAGCTTGGCATCACAAAATTCTGTGTATTCTCTATTAGTCGGAACAAGACTATCAGCTGACTGTGTGAGCGCATTACAAGAAGAGCCCATACTAGCAGGAATTGTCACCTCTGCACCTTGGAAAGGAAACTTAATGCACTGATGATATGTAGAGGGAACCACTTTAATTTCATGTATCCATGGTCTTCCCAGCAGTATGTTATAAGCAAGAGGAAGGTCCAACACCTGACATGTGACATCTCTTTCAACCGGTCCAACCCGAATGGGTAACAAAACCAAACCTTTAGAGTTTATTTCTTCTTCATCATAGGCCTTGATAGTAATTCTCTTACGGGAATCTATGTGATCTTCATCATAACCTAGCTGAGAAACAAAGTGAGCAGAGAAAATATTGAGACCAGCACCATTATCAATAAGGACGCGGTAGACTAGTTGTTTTCCAATCATGACCTCTATATGCAAAGGAGCATTATGTGGGTGACTAATTGAGTGATAATCTTCTTCTGAGAAGGATAAATGGTGTGGTGAAGTCAAGTGACCCACCATAGATTTAAACTGATCCAGATTGATGTCTTTGGGGACATTAGCTTCTATGAGAGCTTTATCTAGAATTTGCCTATGAGCAGGTGAGATCTTCAACAACTCAAAGATAGTTATTTGAGCATTGGTTCTTTGGAGCTAGTAAAGGATGCTATAACCAGTAGTAGGAGGTGTAGGGACCACTTTTTTGGTCTTGTTGGCAGAGCCAACAAAATTTTTATCTGCGGGTTGTTTCGGTGCAGTTGTAGCAGCGGGAGGGTCAGGACCCTTGATAGTGATTTTTGCGCGGGATCTGGTAGTGATGTTTGTGCAATCCCAAGATAGTCTAGATTCAGATGAGTGAGACCCAGGACCTCTCAAGAAAAATGGGGCCTTAGGCTTAGGAGCATCCCCGCTCCCCTTGGTAGTAATCACATTACAATACTCCACTTCAACAGGTTCAATCATGTTGATGCCATTGTCATAAGTGGCATGTGCATAGTTAACCTTGGCATTGTTGTTCTTAGGGTTGGAAGACTCGCCTTTCTCATGATGAGGAAAGGGGTCTTTAAATTCTTGGTGATCCAAATCCTTATTATGATTTTCCACAACAATAACCTTGTTATCAATCAAATCTTGGACTTTATGGCGCAATTGAAGACAAGTATCAGTCTTATGACCCTTGTTTTGGTGATAGTCACAGTATGCATTTTCATATCACCAATGGGGTCGTGGTTGCAGATTGTATGTATGCTTGTCCAAAGGAGTGAGAATCTAATTTTTCACTAAATTCTTAAAAACTACATCAAGCAGTTCTCCAAAAGAAGTAAATTTATGCTTGGGTCGAGGGGCCCAAGGTTTATTGCCAGAGAATATAGAAGGCAGTTGAGTATTTGTTGTAGCCTTTTAAAAAACTTTGGTCGCTTGTATACTGGAAGTGAGATTGAAGATCAGTTTTGAAGGAGCCGGGGTCACATTGTCAACCACTCCATCATTCACAACATCCCTATTTTTTTTGAAAAACTTCCCTATATCTTTGCTGGAAGAGGAGGAACCTTGTTTG
This sequence comes from Thuja plicata, assembly GCA_018584345.1. Classification (NCBI taxonomy): domain Eukaryota; kingdom Viridiplantae; phylum Streptophyta; class Pinopsida; order Cupressales; family Cupressaceae; genus Thuja; species Thuja plicata. The sequence goes on from MU226082.1 coordinate 196,388, forward strand.
TTGTCTTTATACAAAGTCAATTCACCTTTCTTAACCATAAATGCCTCTATCCTCACAGCTTGCTTTATCATGTTGTCAAAATTAAGGGGACCTTGAAGTTGTACTTGATGCCCAAAATCAGGGGTGAGATTATCCAAGAGATATCGAGTTTCTCAGATTCAGGTATTTTGCGGGGATACTTAGTGCAAATTTGTCTCCATCTCTGGAGAAATTTTAGGAATGGCTCCCCTTGTCTTTGCTTGAGATTGCAAAGGTCCTTGATGTTGATAGGATGCTGTATGTTGTGAGAATAGTGCTGCATAAAGAGATTGGCAATCTCATCAAAAGTCTTGATATCAGTGGGTAGTTGAGAAAACCACTCCATGGAAGGTCCACCCAAACTTTAGGGAAAGAGACGCATCAAATAGGTTTGATCATGAATAAACTCCATAGACAGGGCCCCAAATTCTCTCAGATGGTCCTAAGGATCAGTAGTACCCAAGTATTTATCATATTTAGGGAGTTCTACACCTTTGGGAAAAGGTGGCATATGAAGACTCCTATCAAAAGGGAAAGGACAAATACTTTCCATCGTGAATTGTTGTGCCAGTTTTTCCTTATCATTCATAAGTTAGCTAATTTGATTTTGCATATCTTGAATCACCTTATGCAATTTGGTAGTCTCACTCTCTTCTTCCTTAGCCACAAGTGTTTCCACTTGGAATTTTGAGGGTGGCTTAACTCCTTGTTTTGCCAAATCTAGAAAATATTTCTCTTTATCTTGTGCAAGGAGAATTTCCATCATCTTGATGAGAGCCTTATTAGATTTTGTAGCATCTATGTCATTTTGAGTTATTGGATCATCATCATTACCAAGGATCTCATAAATGCTTTGACCCTGATCTTGATTCTGGTCATATAGAGGAGGGCAATTATGATGTTTCTCGACTTGTTGACCTTGATCATTTTGAGATTGGTCATGACCATCGTTGTATTGATCTTGCGTGTAATTGAAAGGAGTTGCCATGTCATTGATGGGAGATTGTGCCACGTGCACAACTTCAGCATGAGTGGGTCTATTGAGTCGAGCAGTCATGGTTAATGTAACCTTTGGAAAATCAAAGGGATTGATAGGATCAAAAGGATTGATATGTTCAAAAGGATCACTAAGGTAGCAAGGATCATTATAGGATCAACCCAAACATGTGACTTTCTGAAGCTTTGTTGATCTGAAAATGAATTCTGTTGATCTTGAACAAAGGATTAGAGCACAGCTAAAACACTGGTTTTTGATTCAGACTAGGATCTGTACTAAGTGTAGAAGAGGAACTTAAAGATCCCTCTTGACTATCACGTTGAATGATAGATTTGAAATGATATTTTCCTTGATTACGAGGTTTACTCTTACTGGTTCTAGAACCAAGAATAGGGAATATATTACCGCTTCTAGTCATAACAGGCATAGATGAAGATGAAATGAGAGAGGACCTAGGATCCAATTCAGAAATCTATCTCTAGAGATAACGAAAAGGAGATAATAGGATAGAATAGCCAAGATGTGAGATGCACTTGGCAAGAATCGTCAAGAGTATGGCTAGAATAGCTAAGATGTGACTATCGCATTGCAAGGTACAAAAAAATAGAAAAGACAGGACAAAGACAAAGAGACAAGATGAGTTTGAGTAAGAATCAGTCAGTTTGCAACTTGAAACAACTAGTTTTAGACTGCAGACAACAAGGAAATGGGCAATCAGACCTCAAGCAAAAGTCAGATCAGATGAAAAAATCATCAGTCAGCAGGAAAAAGCTCATTGTTTTAGGACACCAAGATACAAATTCACACGAGGAAGTGCTCAACTGTGTGTGAGAAAATGCAAGCTCACGTGAGGAAGTGCTCAATTTCTAAACTCTCATGTGAGAAAACTCTAGATTTTGATAAATAGACTCAGTTTTTGAGACAAAAAGTAGATTTTGAGACATAGTGAGGTCTGAACTCTCAGATAAAATTTCTAGAATCAGGACATTTTTATGATAATACAGATCAGAAATCTCAGTTTGAAGGTGACAAGCACTCGTTAACAAACACAAAGTTTCAATCAAGAAATAGTGACACAAGCAGTAGTCATAAATAGTCCTACCAAGGAAAAATCAACTTGGAAGAATCATGGGAGTATTTTTTTGATCATGATTGGACAGTTTAAGACTAAAAAAAAACACTTAGTTATTCCTACAAAAAAAATGGTGGAGAAGACAAAATTTGTGCCCCGCTATCTTATGCGTATGCGTGCACCTCACACAATAGTGTCACCCTCGAGAGAGTGCCCATGTTTTTGGTGTTTCCAAGGACTAAATATATATGTTCAAAGGTTACCCTTAAAGCAGGGGCCAACATCATATACCACTTCAAGCATCCAGGTGCATACCTATGTCAAGAATCTAGGGGAGAGATTCTTCCCTCTCCCTGTGCACAAATTATGTTTTCTTTCGGAGGTGATCTGGGTAGGAATCTAACTAAGAGAGTTTTTAGTGGGCTTCCATTCAAAATAACCTTCAGTGCCTCTGATATAGAGTTGGGGCCTCGCAGCCACACCAACACTTGAAACTCATACACCCTTGCAAGCAAGGCTGGGAGTAGCACCGCTCAGTACAACAAACAAGGCTTTCTCAAGATGATAGTCAGAATCATGAGAAAGAAGTTACCATGGCTTTGGAGTCTTTGGACTCAACAAAGTAGACTTTATTATAGTGAGGCAGAATCATTGGCGATAGGTGTGTACCTACTTGGGTCATTCCCAGAGGTTCAACTTCCGGTAGGCCCTCTAAAGGTGACACAAACTTGGCTTGGATTCAAGGGTCCAATTTTTTGATTCTCTCAAAGAGAGAAGAGAATACTTCTCTACCTCTTCACCTAACCCAAACACGCAAGACATATTCATCACCAAGATAGCTTCACTCCACCAAATCCACAAGCCTTTGGGTTTCTGATTCTCTCAAAGAGAGAAGAGCATAATCCCCTAACAAGTAGATGTGTTAAAGACCCACTATCTTGCTCTGCTGCCCTAGGTATCCATCATTTTAGCAACATCTGGGTCTGAGTTTCATCCATGGGCATCACTTCCATGTAATGAAGATCCTATTCCCCTACTTTGCTATTAGGATGCTTAATAAATTTTAACAAAGCCCCGTTTAAACTATGTGAATGAAAAACAGTAAACAAGCACAACATTTTTAAGATACCTTTGACAACCGTCCTGCAAGAAAACCGTTAGCAAGTTTTTATGATCTTTGACAAGCGACCTGTAGAACACTATTATGCTGTAGCAGAATTTAGAAACATGAAATCAACAACAGAAAGTAAATGTCAGAAAACGATAACAGTAAATTGCAGATTCTAGAAATTTAATGACTGTCTGTAAAACTTCACGCAAGACAGTATATAGCTGCATGTGAGAAAGTCTAGGGACCTATGCGAGATTTGTGTTTCCTCATGTGAGAGAGTGCTACTGGGAGAAAAAATTTGTGTGGTTTGATCTGAAATGTCACACGAGATTCTATACCAGTGATGTACGGACGTATGACAGAGTTCAAATCACTATTAGAAAATTTTGAAAATGAGGCCAGAAATTATTTTTTCTACCCCACAGTGGGCGCCAAAATGTGTGTGCTTGAATGTGAACTCTTAAATTAGGCACAAAATCAACATAGTCCTTACTCAATCATCAAATTTTCAAAGCTGAACATGAATTGTCCATTTCACAAACTTGATTCAAGTGACCTGTTGCGTCCTATTTAGTTGGGGTTTTTGAATTTACTCTCAGAACAAGAGCCAACAACCTTGACCATTGCTAAAATGGAGGATTTTTTAAAGCATGATAAAAACTTGAAATTGAAACTATTTGATATGAGATACAATTACAATCTAAGAATTGAAATGCATATTTAATCCAGAAAGCTTGAAAAGATGATAGAATTGAGCTATTAGATATGTAAACAAACTATATTAGAATGCAACATATTACTAATCCAAATGAAATTAAAGCTAATTATGCAATAAAGTTTGAAAAGATGATAAAAGAAAGATAAAAATTAACTATATTTTTGATGCTCTCCAATTCATCCTCCCAAATAAAGAAAATGAGGCCCATAATATAGAACAACCTGAGAAGGGGATGAAGAGTTTCTTGAAAAGAAACGGCTGACTCTTCATCTCCATGGAGGAAGGTGAGACAATTTTGGAGGAATTATTTAATTAAAAGAATGAATTATTTCCACATGAGTGAATTTTCATATGGAATTATGGGATTCCTTTTGAGGATAATTCACTCAAATAAGTAAACAATTATTTTAATTCCTCTTGATGTGTATTTAGCTAAAAGGGGTGGAATTAATTTAATTTTAAAAGCACTTAGGACTTTAGAATTAAATTAATTAATCATAGGGATTTTAGCTAATAAACCTTGATAATTTAGGAATTAAATATAGTGTGAGATTTATGCAAATTTAGGTTTTCTACGTTTGAGACCAAGTCAACTAAAGTTAATTAGGAAGATAAATTTTCCTAGTACAATAGGACTTCGATGATGAGAAAATGCACCAAAATTGATTAGAATTGTAAGGTGCCAATTTTGAGGTGTTACAGACTGATCATCTGAGATTTGGTGAGGTTCTTATTGACATTCAACTCTTTACCTAAGGAAATTTATACTCTTTTGACTTTATCTAGCATCATAAATTTTGCAAATGAGGATGTCTTAATCTCATGTGGTAACAAGGTATGAAGGTAATCACGTGCTTCAGAAAACTTAGGTGAGTTCTGCTTGGGTAGTATGGTTTGGAGAGAACAATTAGGGACATGACAAGAGGATGCATTAAAGCCATACTAATTGGTAATAATTTCCACTAGTATGTCATCTTCTTCTTGTGAGACATAAATGGATCTCTTCCAATAACCATGAGATGTTGTACAAAATTTTCTTCAAGGGTAGCATCACCTAGGTTTGGCCAGATAACTTGGTCAAGTTCATCTTGGGTTTTGGCTGGAGAATACAAAGTTAGTTTCTTGGTATGGATCCCATTACATATTATCATTTTTCTTGAGCGACATGCAATGCAAGCATCTACTGTGGCTAACCAAGGTCTTACCAAGATTAATGGATATCCTCCTAGTGTGGATTTGGGGGACATGATTATGAAATTTGAGGGGTAATCCAAGGAATCAAGTGTGACAATGATGTCCTCTACCATGCCATCCAACTTCACTGTAGAATTATTAGCTAACTGGAGTATTGTAGGTGTTTCCCTTAAACCAATGATGCTAAGTCTTAACAAAACTTCCATAGTCATCTCATTGATGGATGTTCCTAAATATATCAAGACATTCTATATTTTTATACCATTAATATGAATGGTAACCACTGGGCTTCCTAGATCAGAGTATTTAGGCATCAAGACTTTACTGAGCATGAGATCAGAAATTTTCCTAAGGACATGGACAGTGTCAGGATCATTCTTCTTTCTACTAGGGTGCTTGATACAGGCTTTCTTGATTGCTTTATTATAAATGGGAATTTCTTTAAGGGCATCTAATAAATGTATTTGGATAGTAATTTGCTTGAGTTGGTCAATCAAATAAGCTACAATAGGATTCTATTTTGAGGGTACTGGTTGAACCAATCTTTGTGGATAAGGTGGATATCTCAAAACTAGAGTAGATTTTGGAATAGGTAGAGTAGCAATGGTTTGGTTCTTGGGTTTTTCCTCAACATTAGAAACTTTAGTTATTATAGGCTCCTTATGTGTAGGCAATGTAGTTCCCGATCTTAAGTGGATATCATTCACTTGTAGTGAATAAGCTTGCTTCTTGTTATTATGATTTGGATTTGGCTATGCAGGTAGTTGCATTGGCTTCTAAGGATTATTATTGACTATAGGAGGTGGAGGCATAATAGCTTGCTACTGAGGTCGAGGCATAATAACTTTCTATGGATTAGGCTGATTGGGTCCCTACTGAGCTTGTTGTTTCTAGTTACCATGTGGTTGCCATTGGTTATTCTGTTGATATTGGTTAAATTGTTGTTAGTATGGGTTAAATGGAGGCTATCGCTGATAGTTTTGATTATACTATGGCTGTTGGTTAGACTTTTTATAATTCCAATTTTTTCCTTGAGGGCCAGAATGCTGAGGGTTTTTGTTTTTATGACTACTATTATTATAACCAAAGTTATTCAGGAGGTCTTGAGGCATACCTTGTCTTTGATCCCATGGTCTCCTTTGAGCAACATAGAAAACCTCTCCATTCTCCTCATCTATAGCTTTAAATTCCATGGGCATTGAATTAGTGTCCATAGATGCAACTATTTTTCAGTTACAATTTCTTTTATTCTCTCTATAGTGAGAGCATAATTCAGCCAACATAGCTTCTGCATCCTCCTTCTTCCTTTGCACTTGCATGCTGTCGAGCTGAGTGGAAACATCATCTATGATGTCCTACTTGAAGTCAGACAGAAGATTGGACAACTCCATCTTAGATACTCCCAAACCACTTATGAGGAAAATCTCTTATTCCTCTTCCTTTCCTCAGATATATATTCTTTATGTTAGCCCAGTTCTTCTGAGTGATGTCTCCACTAGCCATAAGGTCTAAGACCTTAATGCTTCCATCATTTACACCTTTTAGGAAAAGATGTTATTGTGACTCCTCATTCAACTAATGTTGAGTGTTGCACTACAGGTTAAACATAAACCTTGAGACATAGTCTTCCAAGGTCTCATCCTCCTTTTGTGACATTTTGAAAATTTCATCTCCCTTCAAATCTTGACCCCTACAATACTCTTTGTATTTAGAAAGGAACATATTGCTCATTGCATCCCAATCTTCTATAGCATTGGCACCCAACCCCATGAACCATCTTAAAGCATCCTCCTTAAGAGTATATGGGAACAATTTTAGCTTATGGGCATCAGTTGTGTAATCATAACTCCTACAGAGGATATCAAACTCAAAAAGGAAGGTTTCAGGGTCTTTAGTGATGAGGCCATAAAATTTGGGAAGAGTAGAGGCAAGTATGTTTTTCAGATTATGATTACCATGCCGAGGAGGAATGGGGAAAGGAATGGTAGGTTGAGCCATCCTTGGAGGAGGACCTAGCTGTTGTGATTGATAGATAACAAGAGATAATGGGTTGTCTTGATACTCAGGCTCATCAAAAAGGTCATGCAAATGTAGTGATCCTTTAGAGGATGATGGAGAAGATATTTCTCCTTGGGCATCAACAAATATATTTTCAAATGGGTTTTCTTCTTCTTCACTCTCAACTCGGGGTTCCTCTGGCTCAAGATTAAAAATATCAAATGGTTCAGCCTAGTTATTGCGAGGAAGGAATATCCCACAAGGGTCTCTTCTTCTATGCATAAAAGGATTACTTGAAACTTAGTCCTAAATTATGAAAAATGAGAACATGAACACCAAAGTAAGTTTGAACTAACACCATCCCCAACAACAATGCCAAAAATGCTTGGATAAACAATTGTCTTAGGAACCCATAACATTGGACAGCTTATTTTAGGATTTGATACCCTAAATGGTTGCTAATTAGATCATTCAGTCTCATTTAATTATCGACTAGGGACGTAAAATTGGAATGTCATCTGATAAAGTATATGCTTAAAACTATCTTGATTCTCATGGCTAATCCTATGAATTTGAAATGATTTAAGCTTCAGGAAATATATGCTAACTCATGTAAATGTGCTTACTCTAGGAAAATAGTAATCACGAATAGGAGCTGCTCTACCCACCTATGCTGTAGGAACAGTCTACTAGTTCTGTTACTAGTGGCTGTAGGAACAAAAGAGTTCTACTTACTTCTTAATAAACATGGAAATGATTTCTACTCTAACAAAGTAATTCACTCACCAAGTGGGCCCCCTTGGATGAGTGAATTGAAACACATTCAAGATAACATAATTGAACTCAACTTGTGCATTCTATTCATTCATGGAAAATACACTTGCATAAATAAAATAGTATTACAACTATATCAACTTCTATTCAGAAATATCAACTAACTCGAATAACTCCAAAGAGTTACAATAGTCATCTTATTTAAAGGAAAAATACAACTACTCCCTAAATCTAACATCACTCCATTAATGAGGATCATTACAGATACATAATGTCTCATAACAGAAATAGCAGTTATCAAGAATAAGTCTTCCCAGAATATGGTATGTGGTGTCAAAAGTTCCACGCACTATATTTAATAGAAAACTGCATTGACTTGTTCATCATGTAAAGATCTTACAACAATGCCTTAAATTAATTCAATCTCTTTCTTGACTTCTTCAACATGATGGCATCTTTGCATCAATGACTAGCTTTGAATTCTTTAGCATCATGATGCTGATCTTGAATACACCAAGACTGATCCCTGCAAAATGATTAATGCACACACAACCTCCAAGATATACATATTCTCATCATTAATATTAGGAAAGAAGTGTTAAGTTCTAATTAATACTCTTGCAAGGCACATGGCTACAAGAAGGAACTACCCACAAACATAGAATAGGAAATAGGATCATTCATTAGCTTATCACTACTACATTTTGTCTTTTCCATCCATTAGTTTCAAGAAAATATACCATGTTCTTTTATCATCCACTTTCCTACTTATGTCTTTACACATATAAAATATACATATAAAACCACAAGTCTAAGTATCTATTTTGTAAGTAAACTGCTGAAAAGAAAATAAAAAGCACTTGAAAAGATGGCCATTTAAGAGGCTCATCAGTATTCAAGTTCCAAAAAGTAGCAGTATCACCATAGGCACCTTGAGAACTGCAACCTAAAACTCCATAGTCCTTAACAACTTTATCTTTTTAACTTTCTCTCTAAACATTTTAGTTTCTTGGATCAAGATAATATTTGGCTTATGGTCCCTAAAAAAATTCCTGAGTAGATCTTTCTTATGAGGGCCATTCAACCCTCTACTATTCCAAGAGATGATTTTCATTTATTACCTGGGGAGAAAACCTCATGGATGGTACATTGTCTCCCATCCATAATTCTCTATCTTCTTTAATTTTCTCTCATGAATTTTGATGATCTTCTTCCATGCATAAACTTAGGGGTTCTGGTATCAGCTTTCCTTGCTCTAGTTGTGACACCACCTTGCGATCCCCTAGATCAAAGGTTCTCCTTTCCTTACTGGTTCTTTTTTCCATGGACCAAATCAGTCCATGGCTCCTATTTAATATCCTAGGAGGATTCAATCTCCTCAAGGAAATATCCCCAACATCCAATCAGGGTTTCAAGAATCTCCTCAGAGTCAGCATTCTTGACATTGTTATGGACTTTAACAACAATAGAAGTCTTTTTCTGCCCTTCTTTATTAGCTAAAAAATTCTCAAACCTAGATAGAATCTCATTTTCACCAACATTTTTCTCCTAGGGAAGGCTTCCCATAATCTCTCGTTCTTCCATTTGATGTTCTAGATCATTCTGACAAGTTTTCTCACTTGCTTCACCTCAAGTGGCATTGTTTCCATGATCATTTTCCACCATAGGCTAGATTTGGGTATAATCAACTATTTGTTTGACGATGAGGACAAAGTCCTTAGGAACTTCTCCTTTACCCACAAAGGTCTAATCTTCACAATGCCCAGAGCTGGGTTCATTAGATTGGCCCACCTTATCCTTTTCTGGGATTTTTTCCTTCCATACTTTCTTGACATCTTTATTTTGTTCTAGCTTTGCTCTCTTCTCCTTCTAGAATCTTAGGGGATAGTCCTTTTCTTCGTGACTTGAATTCATGAAATTTAAATAGGAAAAAGTTATTGTTTCAAATTCCACCAGTTGTCTCCACTTCCTGGCCAACTTAGACATAATAGTGATGCTCTAGGTGAGGTCTGCATTTTGAAGGATATTAACATAAATTATAGCATAAACAAGCCAAGACTTGGAACCCGTCATGAGATATATATAAAGAATTTCCCCAAAGGAAATAGCTAACCCCGCAAGCACATCCTCATTCTAATATTCCAATGGAAAACTAGGCTATTGGACATAGAGAGGAGAAGAAACAAAAAATGATGAATCATTTAAATCAAGGTTCAGAGACCATTTCTGAAGAGCCAAAGATGATCTGCCGACCATCCAAGGGCCTCCACACAAAATTTTAGACCTATCTTCTCCATTCGCAAATTCAAAGGAGAAGAAACCTTTGGACATCGTAGAAATATCAACTTGACCCTTTAAGAACCACTTCTTTTGGGCATACTATCTAACCACTTTGATATTGGGCTAAGGTCCCTATTTCCCAATGAAAGTGAGAGCCATTGATGACATTGAATGGTCAATGATAGGATCGGGCACAATAATAGAAAACTCTCCCTTAGCTAGGTTTGAGACAATATTAATATCTAGGAATGAAGAAAAACTTGTAGGTTTCACCTCAAATAAGGAAGACCACTTGCCTCTAGCTCCCAAATTCTTGTCAAGGGTGTTGGATAGAGTGTTCTTCTTGTCTACCAAAATTGCACCCTGTTAAGTTAGCAGGAACTTAACCTTTTGGAGAAACATGGAAACATTCCAAGTTTGTGGGTAAACTATGGCTGGAATGAATCTCCGGGTCCTAGGCCGGCTTCCTATCTGGTAAATCACTCTACACTTCCTGAAATTGATTCCTTAGATGGAGAAAAGAGATAGAAGGAGAACATAAAATAAAATTATATCCTAAATGGTGATGCACCAGAAGATATCTGAGAAATGCACAAATAACCTGACACACAATGAACTAGTTACTCAAGCTTTCTTACACAACCCCACTAAATCATACTATCTGCATAATCTATTTATAAGAAGGCCAATAATGATAATCCCTTCAAAGGAGAAAGATTTCTCACAATTTGGGGAAAATTTGACTTGAGCACAACTTAAAACCTGCAAATAAGCATGAAATTCTGCATAAAGGCACTGATATGTGATACAAATTAAAGACAGAACATCACAGAATTCTATACCAATCACTAAGTACACAATAACAGACTAATAAGGGAAGGCATAAGCTATCTTCACAGTCAAAGGTGTTACAAATCTATATATTTCTCTGAAATGGGTTACAAAATCTCTTTTCTTCTGTCAAGAACTAAAAAAAAAAAGTTACAAAATAGCAAGCCAAAGGGAAGAAGCACCGTAACAATGAGTCTTCAACTCATATTTATGCATTTTCAAAGCTAACTGCATTCTGAAAGCAATAACTTCTGGATCAGATTTGGCCTGCCCAGCCACTGTTTAAGCCCTAAAAGTCATCCCAAAAAATATCAACATAAATACTCCCTCATAGAAGCAGTCTTATCCCTCTAGAAGAGTCACAAAAGTCTCTGAATTGCAATAACTTTTCTGCAGCCCAAAAAATGCATCTTCTGACCTTTCAAAACTGATCTTTCATCTGTAAAATATCTGATTTCCAGCATCTGAGAAAATATCTAATCTTTCTGCTCTCTAAAAAAATCCGATCCTTCCCTTTGTTTACATTTTATATTCTGTGACAATCATAGACTTATACATAATTTACCCAGAAACCAGTAGAAATTGGCAAGTAGCACCTTCTTTCCTCATTTCTTGCTTGTTGCCTACCCACTTAGCCTCTATGCTCTGCTTTTTTCCTCTGCGCGAGTGACCGATGCTGTCTTTTCTTACCTCAGTCGCAAGCTCGCGAGCTATTTTCCTTTTATCTTTATTGTCTGGCGACTGTGCGATGACCCTCCTTTTTTGCTCATCGCATACTCAGGAGCTCACTTTTCATCATCTTTATTGACTGGTGACTGAGCAAGGCGTTGAACGGTCTCTTTGGTCGCTCAGTCGCAGATCTTTATAAAACTTGAGAAAAGCCTGTGCAACTGCATTAAGTCTCTTTGTCGCGAGCCTTTGTCACTAACCATGGTTCGATCTCAAGACTTGGTGACAACGTGTTTTCTTACCCTTGGCTAACCTGAGTCATGATCTGGCGATCATGCGACATAACTGAAGTCATAGTCACGCAGAGTTAACATTAACTCATCATTCATTCCCAGACCTTGCGACTAACTATCTTGCTTAGCCTTTATGGTGATCTCCCAGTCACCAAATGTTTAACTTCTATTTCAAGACTACGCGATAATGCCTAGTCACCCAGTCAGGAGATATGAGTCCTGAGCTTTGGACTTTACCGTAACAGGTTGTATGTGCCCCTTTTCCACTTCTGACGACTGCGCAACATACCTTTATCACCAAGTCGGGAGGAATTTTTCCTTAGGGCACCTTTCTTCTTAGACTCTGTGACCACCGTTGGATCTTCTTATTCCTTCATCTGACGGCTGTCGCTTAATTTCTAGATGTGTGAGCCTACCCTTAAATCTTCTCAGACACCGTGACTTAAGGGAAAGCATCCTAGTCTCTAAGTTGCTGAATCCACTTTCTCCTTCTAGCGACATCCCGACTAAGAATTACTGCAAACCACAGACGGTCAGTCGTGAAGTCTGGGTTAAAATCTCTTAACCGCTGTTCCATTTTGAGACTACGCGACTGAAGGCCTGACTTTAGTTTCAACTTTGATTGATCTGGAAATAATGTGACAAGAAGTAATCGCGAAGTCTGAGAACACTTTCATAACTGTTAAGAATCTACCGTGATCACCTGACTGAGCAATGGGTCCCATCTGTATAAAGGCTTATAACATTATTATCCCATGACTACCTAACATGAAGAATTCACTAAGTTGTAGAACACTGAGGGAATATGCCGAATCATTTTGAGACCTCACGACATAAAGGAAACGCAAAGTCGGGGAGACATATGGAATATTCGGCTGGAGTATCGTGACAAGGCGCTCTAATTGAAACACATGCCCTAAGTGAATGGAAAAAAGGTAACAGCGAAATAGAATGCCATGACTTAGGGTTTAAATTTTGATTTATTTGCTACTGGCTGTGCTCTTATTTGGTACAAACCGCCATGAATAATGAGGGTTTGAAGGATTTTCTGGTCTTTCTGGAAGGATCGAAGTCATGATCTACACTTTGAAGTTTTCACCATGCTCTTTCACACTTGATATGTTTTATTTTTCCTATGATGCAATCAGTAGAAAAAATGAGAAACATCCTTGGCAATTTCTGCTCAATGTCTGCCTGCTAGACATAAAAAACCAGTAGCCTTATCCAGTCCATTGGGCACAGAGTCATTAAGAAAACATACTGGCAACCTGAATTCCACTTGCAAAACTGATCAAACCTTCTGAACTTACTGCATATGGATGCATGAATTGTGATGGGGAAATATGAAACTTCACTTGTAACCTCTGATTGACTGAGAACCCCTCTGAAAACTCCTGAAAGCTAGAAAGCTGAAACCAAACTAACTACCTGTGCTGGACAACACTTAGGGAAAGCTGAAAACTGAAAGGCTACTATTGTGCCAAGGCACTTATTGAACAACTAAACAGCTGCAATATATACAAGGCTAGATCCTACCTCAGAAGAAGTTTTTAAGATGAATTCCGTTGACTGGGATTCACTCCATGCTACCATCCAATTTCAAAAGCTGAAAGGCATTGTGTTGTTTGCATTCTGAGACAATATAAGGCCTGCTCCAAAAAGCATCAAACTTGGAATGATTTCCAGGCTTGCTTTTGTGTTCATCCCATTTCAGCACTACATCTCCCTCCAGGAAAACTCTTGGAGATGCCCTTTTGTCAAAAGACCTTTTCATCTGA